>JAOBAT010062829.1:0-24647 GCA_026413305.1 Hydrozoanthus tunicans | reverse complement strand
TGAAAAAATAATATTTCACAATAAATAGTGATTATATTAATTTTTTTCCTAAAAAAATAAGAACCTATTTAAGAACCCAAGTAGGCTAAATTTTCATTAAGTACCATTTTCATAAGAACCTGTTTTAGCCTAACTTGCCAAAAACTAGGTTCTTGTACGCGGGTTTTTACTGTTTGTACATGCCACAGCAACCCCTTTCTCGTGACCCAACACTTTCATTCATCCATTCAAACAATCATTCAGTCGTTCATTCACTTACTCACTCACTCGCTCACACACTCACTCACTCGCTCATTCACTCGTTCATTCATTCATTCTTCAAATCAACCATTTATTCCCTCATTCAATCGTTCATTCACTTTATCTGCCATTAGGCGTAACACTTCTTTTTACAAAATAACAAAGTTAACTGAGTAAATAATGGCAATGAAGCTCAAAGAAAAACCAGAAGACTTTTAGCAAAAGAGCTCCTCAAAATAAAAGTGATTTATTAAGCAAATGACAAGCAAGAATAACTTATCCCATATGACTTAATGCTAGCGTTTGTCCAATGGAATTATAATAAAATTAAACTAAGACCAGCATAAAACGCCAATTATCATTAATCCAATGGTGAATTAATGATGCCATAGCTTAAAACGTAGCATCTCAAAATCCCATTTTTTTATAACCACAATATTAGCCTCCTTGCCAGATGCTTCATGAGACAGATTGTTGCTTCAGTTTTGTTGTTTTGATTTGAGCATGTTTTGGCATGTCTTTGAAAATCAATTTTAACAACTTACTCTTTCTTATAGTGGGAAGATACGAAGGATGAGGAACATGGATAGGTTTCAACGACATCGATTCTGAAGGAAATTTTTCTTGGTCGAGTGGGGGAGCGGTGTCATTTGTCAACTGGGCGGAAAAACAGCCTGATGTAAGACACAAACATTTAAGAAGACTGTGTCAAGAATGATGGCTCCAAGTGGAATGGTGTCTCCTGTGGAACACAATTGAGCTTTATTTGTCAAAAGCCGTGATGATGTCTACTTTTACTGGCTTCGTTGTTAACACTGTTCTTGTTCAATAGTAGCAATACTTAAAAGCAACGCATAGAATCGCTAAACGTCGTTAACTACTAAGTTAAAAACTACCTCATGTAGTCGCAGTTTAAACTTAGACAACGATTGACCATAGTAGTCCTTTTGCTAACCAAATACAAGATAACCTACAGTAGTCAATTGGAGAGGAACATCTTATTAAGTAGTCTATTATAATCGAGCTTCTAATTATACATGATGATTACCTATGTACTAAGTTCATTATTTTATCAAAATCTGCTTTCAGTTTGTTCCTTCTTTGCCTCGACGAAGTATCAGTTTTTTTCATTAAGGGCTAGAGTCGCTTCATTCAAATAGATAAAATGAAAAGCTTTTGAAGACCTCAAAAGTCGCGTTTGCACAGAGAAGAAGAAGAAAAGTGATTATTAATTATAAAAAAATAATTATTACCTCATAGAAAGTGTTGCGTTCGAGGGATTTCATTCACGAGATGTTTGTGCTAAATCCCTAACGAGCGAGGGGCGAGCGAGAGAAAGTATTCACACAAACAATTCAAATGAATAAATCCCATACAATGTACTTTCTATGTTGTGAAAAAAGAATTGTTTTATTAAGATTATTGCTATAGTGGTTAGTATCGGACACATTTTGGCTAATGATAACTTTCTTTTCTTACTTAGAATGTTCGAAACTTAAGCTTGGTATTAACATAATTTTTGTGAATTCAGTGATATTTTTACCTGATAAAAGCGAATCAGTTTAAAGGTGAAAAAATAAGAGCAATATGAAAATCTCAGTATGTATAAAACAAATAAATTACAGCATGGAGAGTTGACTTTGTAAGGGATTTTTCGCACGCGTTGGTTTTGTATCAACATGTCTATTCTCACTGTGTATAAAATAAACAATTATTACTTCAAAGAAAGTGTTGCATTAGAGGGATTTCATTCACGAGATGTTTGTGCTAAATCCCTAACGAGCGAGGCGCGAGCGAGAGAGAGTATTCACACAAACATCAAGTAAATAAATCCCATACAATGCACTTTCTATGTCGTGAACTGTTTATTATAGGTATTACAAGATTTTTCATTGAGAAAAAAGAACGGACTTGCAATGTATTGCATGTGTCTAGTCTACCTTTAATTGGCAAGCAACAAAAGCAAAATTTTGATTTAAACGACGTTTCCAAGTGCCGTAACGAAAATACAAAACTTCTTATGATAATTAAATCCCGAACAAAGCACTTTCTATGAGGTTAGCCATTTATATACTAAAGGTAACACAAACCCATAAAATTATTTTATTTAGTTGATACTGTGAGCAAACCCAAGCAAAAACAACACGACCAAATTTGAATTCAACAACACATTCTTCAAATTATAATTTTTAAAAAAAAATTTGTCTTTTTCTCTAAAACTATAGGAAGTCAAAACCAGAAAGAAGGACCTTGAAGAGTTAGTTCAACTTGGATTAGAAACTTAGCAATCTATTCTTCCAGTGCTTTCGCTTCGATATATTTACAAATCAAACTCCGTTTGTATCAGTTCCCCTCCAAAAATCTTTTGAGCCCTACAACATGCTTTGGTTCTTGCAAACATAGCTTTCAATTAGTTGTGTATATATTTCTCTATTGAACTCTTCACAGCAGTAAATATTTGATTTAGTCATTATTCAATTTAGCAGCAGCCATATCTTCACGACAACTGAGGGGAAATCAATATGGCGCAAGTTCTTCAATGCTGCTGACTGGCGATGTTCACATGTGGAATCAGCTATACGCTGTTCTTAATGGTTCTACAGCTATTTTTCACTTGTGAAAATGTAGCGTTCTTCTTCTTCTTCTTCTTCTTCTTTCTACAAACAGGCTTTACGCAACGAAGTTCAACGTGTGTTACATGTAACAAACAATAATAGTATAATGTAGCCCTAGAGACCGCATTAACTTTCCGTGCTGATATGTATTATTTTCTATATTGAGTTGTGCAGTTGTAACACTGACAGTTGTAAACGTTTTAAACGTGGAAAGTAAAACTACAAATAAAACGGAAAAGCACAACTACGGAGAGCAAAAGGGAAAAATCCTGTTTTGTATTTGAACTCTTCTGTTCAAATGAATTCATTATTTATCCAATAGAATAAAATTAGACTAATTGCTAACACAGGTTATGAGAACGTCGTGGAGCTGTAAACCTCTTATTTGACACCGAAAAATTCTACAATTTGAACTCGATGTGATTTTTTTCTCTCTTCAAAGTCTTCAAGTAACGTTTGAGCCTTTAGTTTTTGCCTTGTTTTAAGTTTATAAACAAACATGTATCAACTTAAATGGAATGATGACTGATCTGAATGATGAATAAAGTAACTCATGAAGATATGGTTGATTTTCATAGTTTAGCCAGTGAGATTAACGGTTTAACAATAACGCAGTTAGCACTTTTCTGCATTTGACCTCTCTATAGTACTAACTCGGATCGTTACTTAAACAGACTCTTAATTTTATATTAGGCAATCAGTCCCTGCATATAACAGGTAACAATGGCTCAGTAAAGTTATACTTGACACCATTTTTTTGTTGACGATGGCTCATGTCTCGATTGGTAATTACAGTACTCTGTTCTTGGTTAATTAGTACAGAGCAACAATCTTGAAAGACAATTCTCGGTTAACGAGCTGATTAAATTTTTACCAGACTTATTGTCGGACAAAGAAACACCTACCAGATGAACCATTGTTGCCTTTTTGTACCAGTTCACTCGATGTTTTCAGTAACCTGCCATCTCTATAGATTGAACAAACAATTTGTTGTTTAGAAATATTTCTTACCTATGGCAAACATGTTTTTACTATTTCAATTAGCTCTTTCTATTGCAACTGTAATTCCAAAAATTGGGGCAACAGCCGAAGGAAATGATGAACGGTGTCCGTCCTTCGCCGCTTCTCGCTACTTTGACTACTATCTTGGTTGCAACAGTCGTCTTAAAGCGCATGAAATCGACAGTTTCGCCGATTGCATCACGTTCTGCCGTAAAACCCCGTACTGTTTCTCGATGAACTTCAAGCAAAACAATGGCGACCATAAGTGTGAACTATTAATATCAACAAAAAGCCTTTTACCAAAAAACTGTTTCTACAAAAGCAAGGGATGGGAACATATTGAATTAACGGTAGGCAGCAATTTTAAAAGTTATAGCTTTGAAATGTTTTTTCTACAAACAGCAATAATTTAAAGTGTTGAGACAATTATTGATTCTAAGAATGTTGAAATGATAATAAATTTTTCAAAATTCGTTAAATAATGGCCAACTAACAGAAAATATCGAGTTAAGAGCAAATATTTAATAGTTTGCTTAACTTACTGTACAAGAAATATAGGCATTGCAGACTATGTTCTGGGCGTAACTTTACAATATATCTATACATTGTAAATAATTTCTTCTTTAAAGTATTTCTGAAGCCATTTTGTCATTGGTACTTAATTATTTATAGCTCTAAGTGTTTTTCGAACAGTTCGTTTCGATTAAAAATTGATACAAGTACTCAACTGACCGTCCAATAAGGAAAGAATGAAACCGATTATAAAAATACGATGGTTTTAAAGGACCACAAGCTCCCCAATACAAGAGTTTACAGAAATCTAGCGAGTGTTTTGCGCAACCACGCAAATTTTGCCATAATCTTATGAATTTGACAGGGAAAGTCAGATTAATCTCCTTAATTGCTTTATATAATGTGACACCACTCATGTCTAATGAGCTTAAAACGTTTTCGTGGCTTTTGCGCTATAATAGGCATTTTGTCTTCGTATATTATATGCAATTTTTTTTTTGAAACCGTTAACAAGTGTCTTAGAGGAAATTATACGGGTCAAACTTTAATTTTACATATTTCATTTCAGTAGTACCTAAGTTAAACAATTATAAAACCCTAATGCCTCATTTTAACCACAATCATAATAAATGCCACAAATGTAATAAAATTAACAACAAATGAAATACAAAAACACGAGGTTGAAAATCGCCAAAAATTAAGAATAGCCGGGTAAATAGCTTGCCGAGACTGAGAAAAGGTGAAGAAAATTTATTTTTGAAGATAACCTACTGCAAATAGCTTATACAGTGTTAATAAAAAAAATGCAATTTGCTTGGTTATTTACTAAAGCTAGTTCGCAGATAACAATATTACATCAAGTTTTTTTTTAATTTTTCCCCAATCCCAGTTATTACAGGTACAACATGTATCTCTTAAGACAAACTGGCAAGAAAGTCAGTACCAGCTACTACCGCTATATTGTACACACACACGGTACATGTATTTTCAGAATCAGAATCAGTAGAAATACTTTAAGAACATTTCTAAGAACATTTTGAGGCTGTTATCCCGAAAATATTTAAGAACGCTCAGCCTCCGTCGAAAAATTCGCCGCTCTCATAAAAAAGTGAACGACTGGGATTTCCTTGGTGAAATCAGTTTTACTACTAGAACTACTTAGTAATAAATCGCGTTTACAAAACTTTAAAGAAGAAGTTGGTTAAGTATTGTACTGCTTCTGTCATTAAAAGTATTAGCAACTTGTTCTTACCGAGACAAATTTTTTGTTTTCTATGTTTTCATGCATGTTGCTGTTCAAAAAACGTAACCTGTAACAACAGCACGTGAATTACTGTGGATGAGAGAATACGAGCGACCACAAACAAGGTAATAACCTTAAATGTTGGTGTTAGGTCGGTCATATAACTGTAGAAGTGTTTGTTCATCCTCTTGACGTTTTTAAGTGGACATTGTGGAAATCTCGTTTTGGTCGCGGTTTGGGTGGCGTTAGCGACGTCCGTCAGTGAAACCTCGGATGATTGGTATACATGCAGCTTCCAACACGTCACATGAGTTGACAGCTTTTGTGAGACAATATTACAATGTAACATGTTTGAAATGAGAAACCGTTTTGCAGGCAGAATTTTGGCATGCAACCCCTGTTTATTTAGCAATCAAAATAAATATCTTATTCTTAATCGCAAAAAGGTGAATACCGATCTGCCTGAGAGTCAACATAAGATGATGAAATTCTTTGTATTTTTAAGCATTATTATTTGAAATACATAAAGAGTTTTGTTTTTTAATACGGAGCTCTTCTATCATTGAAACAACTTGTTTTCGAAGTCTTAAACACACGGTTTTGTGGTTTCACGCTTGATTTAACAGGTTTAGTCTATTACAGTTTTATCCTATGAAAAGATATCTCGCACAGATTGTTTTTTGTAGTTTTTTATTTATCATGATTTACTTATTTGTTTCTTGTTTATGTAAGTTTCAACATACTGAAAGACTTCGTAATTGCGAGTTTTGACAAAAATTATTTTAAAGCCTATAAAGGGTTTTGCTGTAATGAAAGTTTTTATTGATATAAAGATGATTTATTATATCCAAAGTCAAAGCTAAAAATCGGCCACTGTTAATACCAATCACGTGTGCCTTGCTCACCTATTTTAAAAATTGCATTCTATAGTTATATAATATCTTATCGAAAGTTAGATGCATCCCGTTTTATTTTAAACTGATGAAAAAAAATTAATTTAAGATTAATAACAGCATACATCAAAGCTAACAAAATACATGTTAGCTAAGATTTTAAGAAGTTTGGTATGTAAAAATTGGTGCGAGTTAACAAAATTATTAAGGTTATAAGTTTTTCTTAAGGAAATGCTACCGTCCAAGGCTGCGGTTCCCCTCTTGGGTTAGAATCAGGGGCTATTCGTGACGGACAAATCCATGCTTCGTCGGAACATAACAGCCAACACGGAGCTGTTTATGCACGGTTGAACGTCCAAGTGCCCGGTCGTGCCGGGGCATGGTGTGCAAGAGGGCGTAACATTCATCAGTGGTTGCAGGTTGATTTGGAAACAGTTAAGATTGTGACAAGGGTTGCAACACAAGGGCGAAATGACTATGGTCAGTGGGTGACTAGATACATGCTGAATCATAGTATTGACGGAAAACATTGGATGCCTTATACGGAGTCCGGTCAAGTGAAGGTAGTTAAACAATAATCAGATATGGTGGTAAATCAAACAATGCTCTAATCTAAACCATCTAACTTCAATCAAGCGAACTACCATTCCAATCCCTACCTCGATCTCAATCTCAACTAAATCTGGATCGAAATTCCAGCCTCAATTTAAAACCCAACCTCTATGTCGATTCCATCTCGATCTTTAACGCCATCTTACATGGTAATTTATGGG
The DNA here is from genome assembly GCA_026413305.1 of Hydrozoanthus tunicans. Classification (NCBI taxonomy): domain Eukaryota; kingdom Metazoa; phylum Cnidaria; class Anthozoa; order Zoantharia; family Hydrozoanthidae; genus Hydrozoanthus; species Hydrozoanthus tunicans. The sequence goes on along the minus strand of JAOBAT010062829.1, from coordinate 17,368 downwards.
GTTCCTGGTCATTCTTGGATAAGACTTGATTGTAAAGGTAAAGTTAAACTAAAACATTTTTCTTAGAATATTTATCTGTCAAAAATTCAAATCCCTTAGAATAATCATATGGTAATTTTTATTGTTACTTAATGTAATACTTTCAGATATTTCAAGGCAACCATGACCAGAACACAGTTATTTCTCACTTCCTCTGCCCTCCCGTCAAAGCTCGCTTCATCAGGATTAATCCCAGGCAATGGCATGTTTACACTTGTTTGAGGGCTGAGCTCTATTGTTGTGAGTGAACAAAGGTGAGAGATTAGATGCTTAAATCCTTACATAACTAAACAAACGTGAAGCAACATTCGAAAATGCGAGATTTCTAAAACCCTCTTGCAATTGAATGTAACAGTCTGTTCCTGCCAATAGACCTAAAAGGGAACTAGACATACAAACGTGTTGGTGGGTTGAATAGGATAGTCACTATCTGGAAAATTCTCAATAAGACTTACCGCTTCTTGTACTACTTCATGTTTTGTATGGACGAAAACTAAATTAAATATTAACCCTATCTAGCCTGGGGGGAGGGGTTGATTTAACCCCCCGTATTGGTTTTTTGGCCATAACTTCTATACGGTTCAGAAAAAATTAATGAAACTTCGTGACTTTTCCTAAAATTTTATTAGGAATCTTTTGATTCAGAGTTAATTAATCTAAGATGTATACTGTTACCATGGTAACCAAGAAACGAATGATTGTTTTTGTAGTTTTAGTTATTTTGATTTTTAAAATGTTTCCACACTCTAAAATCGATGGATTTAATAAAAAACCTTCGGAACTCCAAAACAAAACTTGATTTGTCGAAATTTTTGTTATTTTATAAGATTATGTTAGAAGTGGTGCATTATGGGTAAATTATCAACACTTTGGAAAAAGTTTCCCTTATGACGTTTTTTGGTACATATATTCACTGTATGTTACTGTAAAAAAAAAACTAGCCCCATAATTTCCTGTTAGCAGTACTTTTACTAGAAAGCGACCGCGATAAAACCGTTTTTTGGTGTTGCCATGGTCAACGGCACCCTTAACATATTTATGTTGTAGCTTTTGACGACCATATTCCAAGCAATGCACATAAGATAATGAAGATATATAACACAAGTTGACTATTTAGATTTCCTATCCCATCATTTTGCCCATACTGCAAAGCAACAACAATAAGTTATTCTGTGTTGTCATGGCAACAATTTTTGTCTTGAATAGTGATTTGTACTAGTATTATTTTTAGTTTTGTACATTTTTCCTGTGCTTTTCAAAATTTATTACATTTCCAAAAACGGTAACACATCATAATCATGATATATTCTAAAGAAAGGAAAGCGACAAATTATTGAATTGCTGATGGACTAGCTGATGACGTCAGCAATACGTCATACCATAATCATGTTAAAAAAGTCTCTCTATGCCTTTTTCATCGAAATAACTTTAGTTTATAGTTCTCACGTTGATTTCTGCGACATAAATCCGGAAATGCTATAAATCCCTTATAAAATCAAATGTTGTGACGTCATCGTGACGTCATGTATTTTAATTACAAATTGACACCATTAACTTGTAGGGCTTACAACATTGATCAGTTGACCCAAGTTTCACATGTTTTGGATAAATAATAAGAAAGGTTGAATCAACCCCCCCCCCCAGGCTACGAGACGGGCGATTAATTGAGCTAATTAACTGGCAAAGAGTTCTTGACTTGTTAGGAATATAGAAAAAGGTTCAGGGACCACACTGTTTTTTTTTTGTCCAAATCAACTATCACGATTTTTATGTTATTACAGGAACAAACCCAACCGTCTGGACACTCGCTGGACCACTAGCTGACACCGCTACACCACTCGACGAAGACCGCATTTCTAGATCATACTTTGCCTACTTCACCACTCTGCGAAGTAGGGAGTGGTGTAGTAAGTAAAACCACGATCTAATGTAATTAGTGTTGCGCAACTACCATTTTGTTTGCTGCTTAGAAAAGAGGCTACTTGTCAAAACTTTCTCCTTTTTTCTGTAAATGTGATGGAAGCTAGGGCTCGAAAAAGCTTTCCAAAAAACTTGTGAAAATTTGGTAGTAAAAGAGAATTAAAGGCTTGAAACTTAACTCTAACTGTGTTTAACTTGTGTTTTTAAAAGTATTACCTTTATCATTGGTTTTTGAGTTTAAAACCTATATTCAATCTATGGCAAAATAATTATAAATAATAGTTACATAATTGGTAAGTTTTGGGTTAATTTGGACAAAATTAACCTAGAGAAACATAGCAGAGAAGAACAACTTTGTTTGAATCAAAGAAGAAGCAAAAAAAAAAACTCAACTGGGAGTCCTTCGTTATAGAGTCAAGCGCAATAGGCAGAAAATTAGGTTTAATCTAGAGAGCGCTAGCGTTTGTTTAACGTTTTAATGTTTTAAAGAGACAAAGTTCAAAAGTTATGTCTAAAACGACTCAAACTGTGCCTATTGAAAGTTTTCAATAAAACGTGTGCTGCAATACCTGCATAAATTAATTTCCAATGGATGCTCCTTAAAAACAGCATGTGACTTTTAGTTTAAGTTTTGTCTTTTTGTTAATGACAACCAATCACTGCATTGCAAGCTTGGGCTCACACGCCATGGGCTTGCCAGTTGTCTGCAGTTGACAAACTCAAGAACTTCGTTACTAATACACCTGTTCTACGCTACCAATGCCTCCAGGACGAATAACACTACAATGTGATGCGTCTCAGTGCGATTTAGGAGCAGCTCTCTTACAGATTAGGCAAGCGGTGGCGTATGTATCGCTAGGACTCACTCCAGCAGAGGTGCGCTATGCACGAGTTGAGAAAGAGCTGTTTCGCGATCGTGTTTGCGTGTGATCGTTTTGACGCTTATGTTTATGGCTGAAAACTAGTAAATGTACAAATAGGTCACAAGCCCGTATAAGTATCTTCAAGTCTATCTTCAAGAAAGCTTCAGCTTCTAAACGTCTACAACGTATGCTGCTACGTATGCAGAACTATAGCCTCATGGTCAACTACAAGAAGGGAAAGGAAATGCTCTTGAACGATACGCTAAGCCTAACTTACTTACCGGAAGTGAACGTAAGTGAGTACGTTCGAGAGTTTGAAAGCATAGATCACCGTGTTGGTCTACCAGTAACCATGGAGAGATGGCAGCAGATGAAAAATGCGGCTCTGAAGGATCCTGCGCAGTAAGCCCTCCGCGAATTGATAACAAGTGGATGGCCAGAGAGCCGATCGTAGGTCCCAGAATGTGTGTTGCCGAACTACGACGTGCGCAGTGAGCCCAAAATAGAGGGAGAGCTGATTATCATGGATCATCAAGTTGTTGTCCCACAAGTGATGAGGAAAGAACTGTTTAAAAAGACACATGCAGCTCACATTGGCATAGAAGGATGCACTGGCCGAGCCCGATTATTAGCGACTATTGCAGCAGTTTCATTGAGGTTGCGCGTCTCTAGCTGATCTCAGCCACCACCTCTAGGGCAATTGCCAAAGAACTGAAAGCTGTGTTTGCCAGGTTCAGTGTGCCTGATATGCTAGTCACGGACAACGGCCCGCAGTTTTCATCAGCTGAGTTTGCGGTCTTTGGATACTGGATGTTTGACCACATCACGTCATCACCCGCTTATCCACAGTCGAATGGAAATGCAGAGAAAGCAGTCCAGACGATAAAGAATCTTTTCAAAAAGTGCAAAAGCGTCCGGAGTGTCAAAGTTATAGGCTTTGTTAAATTGGCGGAAATCGCCCACAGCTGGAATAGGAACCAGGCTAGCGCAGATGCTCATGGGTCGCAGGTGCAAGACGCTATTCACCGGCTGTTGCAGGATCGCTACTACAGCGAAGCTACCCAACTGAGGAAGATACGCGGAAGTTGATTGGCACCAAGCAGCGTCAAAAGTACTTTTCCAATCGCCGAGTAAAACCCTTGAGCCGATTGACGTAGGAGACATCGTACGCAAGCAGCTTCCTGGGGGAAAAACGTGGAGTCCCGGAACGTGTACAGCTAAAGCGGGACCCTGAAGTTATCAGGTCTAAGTGGGCCACGGAATTTATAGGCGAAATCGCAGACAACTTCTGAAGACAAAGGAGCCGGTGCAGGGTCCAGAAGCCGATCAGGAAGCAGAGCTAGAACACCAACCATCTGTCAGGGAGCCAGCAAGCCAAACTGTAGCGCCCTCCCCAGTCGCGCCGCCCACACCACGAGTCACTACCAGCGTTCGGAAATCACAACGACAACATCAGGCACCTGTATGGCTAAAGGACTTTGTCACCCCTTAATATAGTTTCTATAGTGAGATTTCAGGACATTGTGTTTAACTCACGATTATGGAAAAAAGTTAGTTTACGTTTTGTTTTTCTGTTAATGACAATCAGTCACTGCATCGCACGCTTAGGTTCACACGCCATGGGCTTGCCAGTTGTCTGCATTCGGAGTTCGTTCTACGCTTAATTCGCGTTGTTGCTGTAAATTTAAAACCCAAGACCTGTTTTCCCCGAACGTCTTACACAGCATACATTATCTTTGTGATCGAGGCAGGAGTTGGAAAGCGTATGTTCTTTAAAATACCTATGAAGTTTTTCTTTTTTGCTTCTGTGGAAAGACCTTGTTAAATTAGTAATAGCAGTGAAAAAAAATGGTCAAAACCTTTTACGGTTTTCGAGATATTAACGTTTAATGTTTTGAACTGAAGGCGTCGCTTTGTTGTTATGCAAATTTGGATTATTCAAAAATGTCATTGATTGAAGTTACCAAGAGTTATGAATTGCCTTGAAATTGCAAAGTTGTGTTATTTGTTTTGAAGACATAAGGAAAAGGACCCGACCGATTCAAATTACTGCCGCTCAAACGACCCGAATAGTCCCTCGGAGGGCCGAAGCGTACAGTATATTAACCAAATCAAAAGTTTCTTAGAGCCAACTCATTGATGATTGTTTGTGGGTGCACTGTACTGACCATGGTATTCTTGAGCATTTTGGAATACCATCTCTCACTGCGTTTCTCGCGGTAACCTATAAATCTCAAGGGGCCTCAGAGCGTTTTTAAAACTGGGAGGGAAGGGGATCCTTGACAGTGCTCTATATCTCAGCCTTTTCTTGCTAGCAATAATATTCAAAAATCGTATATGAATCAAGCTCGAAACACAGTTTCAGTTAAGTTTTAAGCCTTTATTTCTCTTTTGTTACCTGAAATTATACAAGTTTTTCGAAAAGCTTCTTTGTGGCTCTCAATCACGTTTAGAGGGAAAAATAGAAAGCTATGGCAAGTAACCTTTTTTAAACAGCAAACAAAATCGTAATTGCGAAGCACTATACTTTAGGTCATGTGTTTTGCCAACAACATCACTACCCACTTGGCAGAGTTGTGAGGTACGCAAAGTATGATCTATTAATGCGTCTTGGTCGAGTGGTGTAGCGGTGTCAGCTAGTGGTCCAGCGAGTGTCCAGACGGTTTGGCGTTCCTATGGTCCACAATATGGTCCCTTCACCTTTTTCTTCTTCCAACGGGCTCAACTAGGCATTGAAGTGAAAAATTTAATCGGTGAACACAGATTAACAAAGACATTTAATATGACAATATGACAAAACCTACAAAATATGGGCTCAAGGCTGTGTAACTATTGCGAAATCTTTATAATAAAGATCATATCTATAATCTTGTTACGGTCGATCGTGAATTAGCTGGCATTTAGTCTTAGAACTCCGCTACGCTCTTCAATTTTACTTAGTTATTCCCTATAATGATGCCGTAGATCGGCGAATGAGCTCGGAACATTCTTGTAAGTTCTAATCGTTTAGTCATTTCTTGTTTTTAAGCGCTACCTCTAAGCCAAATTGACTAGAATTCTATCTTTTTCAAATACTAAGAGGGTCCAAGTTAGAACATCGCAATTCGCAAAATTTTTGCGCATCAATTTTTGGATCTTGCGAATCGAAAATTATACTTTTTCATATCATATAATTGTTTCAATTTTTGTGTAAGCGATCGAAGAGGTGTAGCTGAAGTATATTCCAGATTGCCCTGTCGTCTTGAATTTTTTTTTAAAAAGACGACTAAATGCTGATTTTCGAACGGTTTTCTTAAATTTACGTAAGTTTACCCAATTGAGTGTGTACACCGAATCGAACAAAATGTTGACAGTTTTGAGATTTGTCAAGCAAGCATGAAGTTCGAAAGATGTATGAATTTCCATAATCTTATCTTGACAAGCTCTCAGACAAATCTGTGTTTATCTTTTTGCGTCTAAAACTAAGATATTTGTCTTGATTGCTTGATAAAAAGGTTGCACGCAGACGGTCTGCCTGAATTGCTGCAAGCGGTTTCCCGTTTCACGTAATACACTCAATAAATTTTTAGTACTTGGCTATCATGGAAGCAAGGCGATGGCGTTTCAATCAAAAATGCTAAAAATTTGCTCAAATTATATTAAGTTCTGTTTTACTCGAAGTATTTTCAGTTCTTCTCAAGATATTTTCAAAATTGTTTTGAGTTCCGAAGTGAAACAGGCTCAGTTTAGTTCTGCACTAACCTTTACACTATCGATCCCCGCTCCGGAATCTATCGATCGTGTAGTGTATCACAAAATTTGTGTGAAAAACAAGTTAAATGAATGAAAATAGAAACCACCTCTTCTCCCACAAAAGCTATCAACTCAAGCGAAGTGTTATGAATTCCGCAGGGAAGACTATACACAACATCCGGGTTTTTGCTGGCTGACGTCACTGACTTCCACCCAAACCACAACCAAAACGACTAACATGGCAATACTCAAATTCTAATTCATTAAAACAGAAACAGTAAGAAAATGTGGTATATACTTGTTGTTCCGTTCTTTAAGTAGCGACTGACAGTAGTTTATCACGTTTCTTGCATTCATCTGTATCAAAGCTTTCCGCGTAAGTGTTCTTAGTCAAGTTAAAGTTGTAAGGTTAGTTTTATCAACTGTCTTTGCTCTGTTCACATTTAGTACTCATATCATTTTCTTCCTTCCCAAATACCTCAATGAATGAAGAATTTTGAAATATATAAAATGGTCATTTGAAAATTCCCAAACATGTACGCAAATTGAAAAAACTCGAGATTTCGCAGATGCGCCGCAACTGACTTTTTGGAAAGTTCAGAGTTTTATGGATGAACTGCACTTTAATGCTCGGGTATTCTAAAGGTGGCCTGAGTAATTATGCCAAAAGACGCGTGATTGTTTTTCGAAACTTGGCTCGGCCTTATTTGTTTACTTACAAAAATGATCATATTTCCTTTTCTTTCATAATTAACTCAGTTGTGTCAAAAAAAGACATTATGTAGTACAAGTAGCGGTAGGCTCGTTGATAATTATCCAAACAATGAGTTTTCTAGTCCACCCACCGACTCGTTTGCATGCCTAGTTTCCTTTAGGCTACTGGCAAGACTAGACTGTAACATTCAGTTGCAAGAGGGTTTTACAAATCTTGCGTTAGCCAATGTTGTTACAGCACCAACGTGGGTTCCACTGAAGGGCATCTCTTCCCGTTTCTTTATTCTTGCGAAGATTTAGGCATCTAATCCCTCACCTTTGTTCACTCGCAACCATAGAGCTCAGCCCTCAAACAAGCGTGACGATACCATTGCTTGGGATTGATCCTGATGAAGCGAGCTTTTACAGGAGGGCAGAGGAAGTGATAAACAACTGTGTTTTTGTCATGGCTGCCTTGAAATACCTGAAAGTATTACACTACATTAGTATATATAGTCTTAAAAGGTCAAATTTTAGTTTTGCTTCACCCTTATAAGGGTTAGATCTGTAGACGGATTTGATGGCAAAGATCTAAGTTGAAATATGTTCTTCGGTAAACTGGATTTTGAACCACAAAGAATCTAGGTCATTTCTAACTCAATCTGATGATTATTTTACTACTTTCACTTGACCGGACTCCGTATAAGGCATCCAGTGTGTTCCGTCAATACTATGATTGACCAAGTAGCTTGTCACCCACTGACCATAGTCATTTCGCCCTTGTGTTGCAACCCTTGTCACACTCTTAACTGTTTCCAGATCAACCTGCAACCACTGGTAAATGTCTAGTGCACGTACACACCATCCTGCGGCACGATTCAAACGTGCGTAATTAACCCCGAGTTTGCTCTCATATTCCGACGAAACACTGATTTGTCCGTCACGAATAGCCCCTGACTCTAACCCGAGAGGGAAAACACAATTTTGGCCTGTAGCATCTCCTTAAAGAGAACGTAGAACTTTTAGAATTTTGTTAACTCGCACCGAATCTAGATCTTACTTAGAACAAACTGCTTCTTTTTATTATTAACTGATAAATCTTAGCTTAGATGTATTTTGTTACTAATTTTTATATAAGAAATTCTTTCCTCTTTTCGTCTTCTGAACTGTACTGCTGTGTGTTTAAGATATTAATAAAAATATAACTTTAGAGTGCCATTAAAAGAAAAGGTTCACAAGACATTATCGGACATTAAAAGTTACAGATTTTTGGCTTTGTCTTCGATTATTTCTTTTTAGTAAAATTACTCGCTTGATTATATAGTTTCCACTGCTCTGATTGGTCGAGGCTGACTCAAAATTCTGGCTATAATCACCTCTCGCGGAGTGATTATAACCGATCTGTGAACAGAAAGGTTGCTTTGCTTTTTTTTGTTGATGTTTCTGAGGAGAAAATTAAATTAACGCAATGAGAAAATGCTTTTTCATAAAACACCAAACGTGCAACGAATAGCGGAATAATGGTTTTAAAAGATTATACAATGTCGTTACGACGATTTGCGCTAATTAATGAAAGTAGAAAGTTTTCGGATGTCAGTAGGTATGAGGGGTCATCTCCGCCAAAATCCTGTTTCAAATTCTGTTATTTAGAACCTGTATATTTTATTACTTTACATCAAATTCTTTTGTCAAGACGTTAAACTTAAACTGTACCAACAGAATAGAATCTAGGGAATCAGAACGGAATTTGAACCAACAAAACAATTTAAAACATTGTAACACAATGGAACAGAAATTGGAACAACGGAACGGAAATTGACGATGTGCCAAATTCTGTTCTATTTTCCGACGAATCGAGTGGAACCTGGGTAAGAACCAGTTACACATTATAATTTATGATGATCCTTCCTGGCCCAGAGCTCATCGCTTCTTGGACTTCCGGTTTTCTCTGTGAATGCCGCCGGTTATGATTTAACATGGCGGTCGCTGAGGCGGCTTTCGAAGAATCAATGTCCCTGGTTTTGATTAAGAGTCTGAATTTGGAAAACATTGCTTACGGGTAGAGCAGAAAGAAGCGATAACGATTGTTATATTCTGAAGAAAAGATACTTTAAATTTAGGATTTGGCAAGTCCTTGACTCTTCAGTTGTTTTTCACTCGTAGAGCTCTACTAGGAGCAACTAAATTGTTTATTTTGGTTGTTTCGCCTCTAAACTCCTTGATGCGAGATCAATCAGTTTAGCTTGAAGATTTGCATGTCAGTTGCCTAGTTTAGAAGTTGGAAAAACAGAGTCAATAAAAGACGTTGAAATTGACGGAATCAAGCAGTCGAAGTATAAAGTTATTCATACGGCGGAGGATATTTGTAGTTTGGCTTTGGCGTCTGTTGAAATTATGTACAACACGTTCACAATTATAAGCAATTGTTCGTGATATTGGAGACATGACATGAATTTAATAAAATAAAAAGGTTACATTATAAATTTCCAAAAGAAAAGCTGCTTTAATAGAATAGTGAGGGAGTTTTCGGCGGAAACAGGTTGGTGTTTTAAAATAAAACATCGCTACAAATTGATGCACATCGATCGACTTTAATATAACTACAGAAGCCATAAAGGTGTTCATTTGGCTACCTGTTTGACAAGTAGCTTGTTCGTACAACATTTTCGGATACATCAGTGTAATTATTTGCATAGTTTATCATTGCGGATTTATCATATGCCGCTTCATTGGCAGCTTTGCCAAGCTTTGATCATTAAACACATTTAACGGCACTGCTGTCACTTCAGACTCCGCTGGTGACACGCAAGGTTTTCGTTCGACATTACAACGCAGGTGATCATGAACAGATATTTTGACAACCACAACTCAACTACTGACTGCCACGAAAATTAAAAAAGCAATTTTTATTAAAATAGTCATATAAATGTAAAAAATTGATGCTCATTTGGCTACAGACCTTTTAAATCCAAAATAGCGAGTTGATTGATCACTTGTGAGTTCTGTTCCGGATTCAAAATGTACGTTTGAATGAAAAGCTAGCAAAGCAACAACATGAACTTGCCTAGACCATTCAACTAAGTAATCACTGTAGTTTCTCATCTAGCTGTTCGCTTCGATACCCCTTTGGCTTCGAGTCTGTGGCGAAACAATGCAGTCCGAAACGTACGCTCGTAGCCATCTTTAAGTGTCGGTCAACCGCTAACACACTGACAGTGTGCGTTTGTAAGTGATTGAGTGCAGAATTCAGATTGTTTCCCGACATTTCTTCTTATTTCCCTCACCACGATCGAGCAAGAAATTAACCTTTGGTGAGTTCAAGAGTCTAAAACTTTAACTCCCGCTCGGTAGCTATAGTGCTTTGTTTTCCATGAGCCAATCAAAAAACTTGAAAATTGTACGTCGGGAAGGATCATTATAAATTATAATGTGTAACTGGTTCTTACCCAGGTTCCACTCGATTCGTCGGAAAACAGAACAGAATTTGGCACATCGTCAATTTCCGTTCTGTTGTTCCAATTTCTGTTCATTGTGTTACGATGTTTTAAATTTTGTTTTGTTGGTTCAAATTCCGTTCTGATTCCCTAGATTCTATTCTGTTGGTACAATTTCAGTTTACCGTCTTAAGAAAAGAATTTGGTGTAAAGTAATAAAATATACAGGTTCTACATAACAGAATTTGAAACAGGATTTTGGCGGAGATGACCCCTCATAAGTAGGCGCGATTGAGCAAATGACAACAAACACAATTTTCACAAAAACTGATTTTCCTTTATTTGACAGAATTGTTTCAATGACAAATCCAATTTACAACAGAGTTTGAAAGTATGAAAGAGAATAAAATCAATCAACGTCTCTTGAAGTTTCGTGTTTCCGTTAGGAGAAAGGACGGAACTTTTTATAAAAGAACATATCTCAAGTCAACACTGATTACACATTACGAAATTTTCACTGCGATAAACAATAATTGTTTAGTGAAACAGCTTTTCAATAAAGAAAAATCCAAAACAACAAAAGCAGCTTCGTGGTGTTTTAGCACAGAATCCTGTTCCTTTGAGCGATCGACCATTTAGCAAACACGAAGAAAGTTTCATGCTGTCAACCAGCTCCAATGGCCTGAATCCGGGAGTAGTTCTCCCCTCTGGAAGTTTGCTGAATGACTCGATTTACATTCAATTTGAATGTAATCAGTTTTGTTTGATTTTTCTGTATAATCTGGCCGCTTATTGCAACTCTTTTAACTACATCTGTGGCTGTTGTTTTTGAACACCGTTAAATCACCTGAGTAATTTACTAAACATTTTATTCGCCTCAAGCTTAGTGAATATCTGGGTAATGAATAATCACTACGCTTCGGTGAATTGTTAAATATCAATAAAAATTTTCATTACGGCAAAACCTGCCTGAAAATTTATTTTTCAAAATTCGCAATTACGAAGTCTTTCAGTATCCTGAAACTTACATAAACAAGAAAAGATAAATAACAATCTGATGAATAATTGAATACAAAAAATAATCTTTTCGAGATTAATCTTACAGAAAAGAAACTGTAATAGAAATGACCTGTTTGATCAAGCGTAAAACAACAAAATCGTGTGTTTATGATTAGACATTTTAACTTGTTTCAGTGCAGAACAGCTCCGTATTAAAAATCGAGATTATTTATGTACTTCAAAAATAAGGTTTAATAACATATAGAATTCCATCATTTTATGTCGATTCTCAGGCAAATCTGTGTTCAGTTTTTTTCATTTAGAAGTAAGATACTTGTTTAGATTAATAAATAAACAGGTTTCATGCCGAAAGCCTGCCTCAATTGCTGCAAATACACTCGTAATACAGGAATTACCTCCTCTTTCACAAAAGCTGTCAACTCAAGCAACATGTCAAGAAGCTGTTTACCGATCATTCGGGGTTTAATTTTGCTGACTGACGTCGCTACATTAATCCACCAAATGATCGCTAACATAAGAAGGTCATTCCCGTAATGCCTCATGACTAACCTAACACCAATAATTATGACTGTTACCTTGTTTCTGGTCTCTCGCATTCTCTCGTCCACATAACTTAATGTGCTGTTGTCACAGGTTATGTTGTTTGAAAGCAACATGCATGAACACAGAAAATATAGTTAATGTCTCGTTAAGAACAAGTTGCTAATACTTTTAAAGAAGCATAACAATACTTAACAAACTTTTTCAAAGTTTTGTAGACGTTACTAGCTAGTACGTAGTTGTAGTAGTAAAACCTATTTCACCAGAGAAATCCTTGTCGTATACAATTTACGACTATTTCTAAGAGGAGCCCTATAATGTAAAATGATACTACAAAATGATCATCAAAAAGTTTATACTTACAAATATGCTTTTTTAAAGCACATAAGGTTAGCTAGGATAAAAGATACCATGCAAAACAAAAATTACAGAATCATCTTATGTTTTTTCTAGTTTTTCTAGTGTATTTTGAAGCATTTAAATCCAAATTTGAAAGGTTGGTTTTCTAGAAAAATTTTGCAAAATTTCCTGACTAAAACCCTGCCACAGTTTAGGAGCATCTAAGCACATCTCCTAGGAACTTCCAGATGCATCAGGATGTATCATTTTCTATGAATGTAAGGTCTATTATTCGGCAGTTCCTAGAAGAAATACCGTGAAAATTAACACCTTTACTCTTAGGAACTGTTAGGCTCTGTCAAAAACTTCTGCTAGAATATTCCTAGGGATTTACTGTATGTTCCTAGGAGCTCCTGACTTCCTCTCGCAAGGGAATTTACAATTTCATGAAGTACTTTAAGGTTGCTTAAAGTTCAAATTTTTGAAACTTGTCTTTATGGTCGATTTAAGCTAACTTAAAAATGTCTTTTCTTGCTGTTCGGGTTTAAAAGATTAACTTTGCGAAGAGTTTACGAACAAAAAATGCCTATTTTGGCGCGAAAGCTGCGAAAGCTTTTTAAGATCATTAGATATGTGTGGTATCACATAGTTTGAAAGCATAGAGATCAATCTTATATTCCCGGTCAAATGAGTAAGATCATAGCAAAGTTTGCGTGGCTTGTGGCCCAGAGTTTTAGCAAATCACTTGCCAGATTGCTGTAAACGCTAGTATATTTCAGCCTTGAATCGTAAATCGCCGTCGTAATGTGAACTTTATTCGCACTGAATGCACCATTTTGAAAGCTTATTCCATGGACCTAAAATGATCAGGTGAGCAGTTTTATCCGTTTACAGTCGAAATGAAATTTTGGAAGTTAAGCAACTTATTGAACGTTTTCCTCAACCAATATTCTTTGTTAGTTGGCCAGTATTTTAGCGAATTTTCAATAATTTAGTGTCGCTCTAATTTTCTTAGACTTTTTAATTAATTTTAATGTTTCGACCAATTAATTTTTCTTAAAACCAAAATAAAAGATGTAGGGAAATAGGGAAATATTTCAGACACAATTTTGGAAAATATAGCTTACCGTTAATTCAAAATGCTCCCATCCCTTGCTTTTGTAGAGACAGTTTTTCGGCAAAACGTTTTTTGTTGACATTAATAATTCACACTGAGCGTCACCAATGCTTCGCTTGAAGTTCGTCGAGAAACAGTACGGGGTTTTACGGCAGAACGTGATGCAATCGGTGAATCTGTCGATTTCAAGCGTGTTAAGACGACTGTTGCAACCAAGATAATAGTCAAAATAGCGAGAAGCGGCGAAGGACGGACACCGTTCATTTTTTCCTTCGGCTGTTGCCCCCATTGTTAGAATTACAGTTGCAATAGAAAGAGTTAATTGTACAAGTAAAAACATGTTTGCCTTTAGTAAGAGATTTCTCTGAACAAAAAAATGTCTGTTCAATCTATAAGAGGCGGCAGAACACAACACCGAGTTAAACTGGTAAACTTAATTTTTGAGCGCCTAGTTTAACGAGATTAAACGTCTGTTCTGCATAAAAGGGCAACAATGGTTCCTCTGGCAAATGTTAGTTGCGTCGCCAATAACGGGCCGGGGATTTGCGCACTAATCAACGTTCATCAAATCCTTAGGGTGTGGCCTAAATTTTTAGAAATACAGTTGAAACAGAAATAATTAATTCGAGTTAGACTGGGAAACTTAACTTTTGAGCGTCTAAGGCAGCGATATTAAGTAATGGTCCGAGTAAAAACTATAGTACCTCCCATTATTATACGACATTCGGTTTTTCCCACACTAGAATGTTTAGATTTTCATACTGATAATACATCAGCCAGTGCACAACACAGTTTTTAATAAATTAGTCAATCTTAGAGCTCCAAAACAAAAGCAAAGAAAACGTTGCTTGTTGCGATGTTCCCCACAGGGAAAATTTCTTAAATTTATAAACAAACATGTTTCAACTTGAAGAGAATGACTAAATGATCTGGAAAGAAATAAATTAATTTACTTAAGAAGATATGGTCGATTTTCAAAGTTTAGCCAATGAGATTAACGGTTTATATAACAATATCGCAGTAAGCACCTTTTTTCATTTGGCCTCTCTATAGTTCTAACTCGGATCTTTCAGACTCTCTAATTTTAACAGGTCTAGGCTATCAGTCTGCATAAAAAGGCGACAATGGTTCCTCTGGCAGTTGCTTGTTGTCTCGACAATAAGTCTCCTACATCTGACAAATCAAATCATTGCTTGTTAAGCGATTGATGGCTTCGGCACAAAACAATGTTTTATTTTGTTTGATAAATTTATACATGTAAACATTTTTTTTGTGAGTTGATTAGTTGGTAACCCGCGGCATTTATTGAAGATGGCTCATGTCTTGATTTGTAACTTACAGTACCTAGCTCTTGAATAATTAGTATAGAGCAACAGTCTTGAGAGACAATCAGTTCTCGGTTAACAAGCTGATTAAATTCGTAAGAGACTTATTGTCGGACAACTTTTTATGGCTCAAAATATACCAGTTTGACTCGATGTTTTCAGTAATCTGCCATATCTATAGATTGAATAACAATTTGTTGTTTAGAAAATTTCTTACCTATTACAAACATGTTTTTACTATTTCAATTAGCTCTTTCTATTACAACTTAATTCCAAAAATCGGAGCAACAGCCGAAGGAAATGATGAACGGTGTCCGTCCTTCACCGATTCTGGCTACTTTGACTATAATGGTGGTTGCAACAGTCGTCTTAAAATGCGCTTGAAATTGACTGTTTCGCCGACTGCATCACGTTCTGCCGTAAAACCTCGTACTGTTTCTTGATGAACTCCAAGCGAAACAATGGTGACCATAAGTGTGAACTATTAATATCACAAAAAACGTTTTGCCAAAAAACTGTTTCTACAAAAGCAAGGGGTCGGAGCATATTGAATTAACGGTAAGCAACAATTTCAAAAGTTATGTCTTTGAAATGTTTTCCTAAAAACAGCAATATTTTAAAGTGTTGAGACAATTATCAAATCTAAGATTGTTAAAACGATAATAAACTATTCAAAATTTGCTAAAATACTGGCTTTTTAACAGAGAATATTGAGTTAAGAGCAAACGTTTAATAGTTTGATTAAATTACAAGAAATATAGGCGTTACAGACTATTTTCTGGGCGTAATCTTTACAATATATCTATACATTATAAATGATTTCTTCCTTAAAGTACTTCTGAAGCCATTTTGTCATTTGTACTTAATTATTTATAGCTCTAAATGTTTTTCGAACACTCTGTTTCGACTAAAAAAGATAGAAGTACTTACCTGACCGTCCAATAAGCTTTCATCTTGGTACATTTAGTGCGAATAAAACCGTTTTTAAAAATAAGATGGTTTAAAAGGACCACAAGCTCCCCAATACTAGAGTTTACAGAAATTTAACGAGTGTTTTGCACAAGCCACGCAAACTTAGCCATAATCTTATGAATTTGGCAGGGATGTGAGATTAATCTTCTTAATTTCTTTCATATAATGTGACACCACTCATGACCAATGAGCTTAAAACGTTTTCGTGGCTTTTGCGCTATAAAAGGCATTTTGTCTTCGTGTATTATATGCAAAATATATTTTTGAAACCGCTAACAATTGTCTAAGAGAAAATTTTACGGGTCAAACTTTAAGTAGTTCATTTCAGTAGCATCTAAACAGTTACTTAAACGCCTAATCGGCTAATGCCTTATACTAACCACAATCATAATAAATGCCACAAATGTAATAAAATTAACAACAATTGATATACAAAAACACGAGGTTGAAAATCGCCCAAAAATTAAGAACAGGTAAAGAACTTGCCGAAGCTGAGAAATGGTGAAGAACATTTATTTTTGACGATAACCCACTACAAATCGTTTATACAGTGTTAATAAAAAAATGCAATTCGTTGGGATTTTTGAGTTTTTTTTTTATTTTCCCCAATCCCAGTTATTACAGGTACAATACATTATCTCTTTAAGACAAACTGGCAAGAAAGTCAGTACCAGCTTCTACCGCCATATTGTACACACACACGGTACATGTATTTTTAGAATCAGAATCAGTAATTAAAGATACTTTAAGAACATGTTTAAGAACATTTTGAAATGTTATCTCGAAAATATTTAAGAATGCTCAGCCTCCGTCGAAAAGTTCGCCATTCTCGGTTAAGGTGAAGGACGGACACCGTTCCTCCTTCGGCTGTTGCCCCAATTGCCAAAAGATGTGGCCGAAGCTGAATCTTCTTTTACGAATAGTTCAAGTTCAGCTGGTGTACTATTTACTGGAGCAGTTTTCCACGGAGGGCATTTTAGCATAACAATTAACACTTTAACAAAGTCGCCGAATTCAGCAACAGATAACTCATTTTCGTCAACTTGTAGGTACAAACGCATAAAGCGTGTTTTGGAATCATCAGACGACGGTGAAAGCCCTCCAACACAATGAAAAGCTGATGATTTTGTTTATTTTATTAAGATTATTGCTATAGTGGTTAGTATCGGACACATTTTGGCTAATGATAACTTTAATCTTTTTTTATTTAGAATGTTCGAGTTTTAAGCTTGGTATTAACATAGAACCGGTTGATAGTTTTTGTGAATTCAGTGATATTTTTACCTGATAAAAGCGGATCAGTTTAAAGGTGAAAAAATAAGAGCAATATGAAAATCTCAGTATGTATAAAACAAATAAATTACAGCATGGAGA
>JAOBAT010062818.1:8575-18575 GCA_026413305.1 Hydrozoanthus tunicans | reverse complement strand
TGTACAGTTCTTTTGACTCAAGGACCGACTCTAAAAACCTTATGAAAGACGGTTTTGGACGAGGCCAGGAAGAACGAGCGCGTGATGAGATAACTTTGAAGTGGTAATTGCCGAAGAATGGAGAGAGAATTTTAGAATGTCCAGGAACTCCCTCTTTAAACTAAGTGAACTTTTACGGCCCCATATCGAAGGAAAGATTACAAGAATGAGATCACCAGTAGATGTGACCAAAAAAGTTGCTTGTGCTCTGTATTATCTTAGCGACGAAGGGCGCCTGAGAAAAACTGCCAATGCCTTTGGTTTGTCTCGCCAGGTTCGCTCAAAACACGTTAGAGGACTCTGCTGGGCAGTAACGATTCATTTAGGACCCCAGTACATTAGGCTACCCTCAACAATGGCAGAGGTAGAAAACTTGGTTTCTAACTTTTACAACAGTCATGGCTTTCCTCAATTGGTACTGTCGATGGTACTCACATTGACTTTAAAGAGCCAGCAAATAATTCAACAGATTATTTGAACAGAAAGCATTGTTATTCATTAAATGTCCAAGCTGTGCGTGATTACAACTACAGATTCATAGATGTAGTTTCAAAATGGCCAGGTAGCGTCTACGATGCTCGTATATTTGCTAATTCCAGAATCAACAATCATCTGAAAAGTGAAAAAATACCACCGTGTAAAAAAGTTCTTCTCGAAGTTGAAGAGTCGATCTCTGTGTTTCTACTAGGAGATCTTGCATATCCCTTGCTTCCATATCTTATGAAAGAGTATTCGAATGGAGGAAAGACTGTTCAAGAACAGCATTTTGGATTAAAGTTGTGTCAAGCGAGAAAGGTCATCGAATGCTCTTTTGGCCGGCTTAAAGCTAGCTTTGGTGCATTAAAGAGGGCTATGGACATCAATTTAGAGGATCTTCCAAGTGTCATATATGCCTGTTTTGTATTACATAACTTCAGTGAAGCTACAAAAGAAACTATCAGTGAATCAAGAGTGTCAGCCAGCATTCAGTATGACAAGGAGTTTCAGCCACCAACTCAAACACATGACTTCAGAAGTGAAGTCGATTGTCACGTTCAACAACAATTCAACTTCATCATCGGACCATGAAAAGTAGTCGATTTTTATTTTTTTGCCTTGTTTGGCCATTTTTTGCTTCCCAGCCAAAACAAAACAACGTTGAAAGACGAACCGCATGCGCAATGATGTAATTTTGTTGATCATCCGTCAAATATCGTATTAGTGTGGACGCAAAACATTTTAAACGTTTTCGCACCTATTTATCCGTTTTCAAATTTACCCGGGTTAGTGTGGATGGGGCCTCAGTGTTTCTATACGTTTCGATATCTTGTTTTACACCGCAGAAAGTTAGAAAGAGTATTTTCAGCATCTTGTTTTGTTTTGTCCTGGATACATACTTGTGCTTAAAATAAATGTTTTGGAAATTGTCGCATTGTAAGTTATATTTCTAACATAGTTTGTTTTAAATTAGAAAACGTGGGATGCCATACTTTTTCGCCTTGCTTCTGCGATTCCACGACTTAATTGCCAGCGCGCGAATAAATACCGCCCGCTTCGCAGATAACTTTTTTAAATTTTGCTTTTGAAAAAAAAGCGAGGAGATAAGTTATTTTTCTCTGCAATGAATTGTAATCATCTGTCAACATTGCCTTTTTTCCAGCACTTCACTAATTAGAAATAACACTTCATCCCAGTTTCATGAACTTACAAAGTGTCAACCATGGCATCATGTTACGTAAAGTTAATGAACCGAGGGAACATTCGATGTGCCCTCAGCTCAGTTGCATAAAATTTTTTATCAGCACTAAGCTCGTCATATTAGCCGCATCTACGGCAGTTACACAAGGAGTTATATCTTGATGAGAAAACAATGCCTCATGTTTACGTTATTGTTAGTCGCATCTACGGCAGATTATTTTTGTACCTTATGAACAGCAAATCGGACGCCACTTACACAAGGACTTATCTCTTGATGAGAAAACAATGCCTCATGTTTATATTTTTGTTACACTTGAGCCGCGACAACCTTAAATGAAATAGCTGTATACAGCTAATTCAGAAAAGGTCGTCACTCTATGAGTGCCCAAGCGTAAGCGCCCAGGCCGAAAAGTGTCATGGTTAAAAGCATTCATCCTCGTTCTATGGCATCTGCTAGGCTGATTTCGAGCAATAGGCTTGTACTTTAATGTACGAATCTTTTGTAATCCGTAACTAAACAGTACCTTGACTTAAATGAAGCCATTTTGACGTTTCTTTAGCTATTACCAAAAATACCTAGTGGTATGGCCGCGTAGTCCTTACGACAACCTTTTCTGAAAAAGCTGTACATACTAAACAGCACCGTATTCACATACCAATGGAAACAAGAACGCAGTAGCTACCCGCACGCATTGCGGGCCTATTTTTAAGTGTATTGCAGGACAGCAACGATACGCTAAGAATTAATCCTGCTTTTTTCTCAGCCCTTATTTTTTTATCAGTTGACTCCCTTTTGTTGCAACAGTTTTGTTATAGTTTTTGCATAGTTAACGACTACTCTTAGACTACTTTTATATCTTTGTTCCATAGGTCGTACAAATGCATCATCTTGCACAAAATTCTACCCAGAAATTCATGGTTCCGGTCATGCTTCGCTCAGCCAATCAGATGCTGTAAAGTTATGAATTAATTACAGCCGCCATACTGTCTAACAAACAAAGTCGCCAACGAAGTATTTTGTCTTTTATATCTTCTGTAAAAGTATGGTTTTAGGATGTGCCTCGGGTACATGCAATGCTGATGAGAGGTATCCAGAAAGACTGAATGGAACCAGACTAATTTTGTTTCCTAAACCAAAAACAAACCACGAAAAATGCCTCAGATGGATAAAAGCCTGCAGAAGACCTCACTGGCAACTCGGTGTCGACCGAATAAACAAACACAAAGCTGTGTGCTCAAAGCTATTTAAATATGCTTTTTTAAGCTTAAATGCTGTAAATATGTATTAATTCTTGTCGTATTTATTACTTTGCAGCATTTTGTTGGAGGTAATGGACAAACTGAAAAACATCCAGGCCCTATTCAAGCCGACGGATCAAAGCCAACGTTTTAAGGAAGCCACCTGCGAAGAGAAAACGACGAACCGTCTTAACAGATCAAGTAGCAAAGAAGCAAAGACTGAATGAAGACACACTAAACATGTACGTAGCAATTGATGTTTATTTTTTTTCAGTGTTCAGTATTAAACTTGATTAAGAAGTAAGAACTAAGAAGTAAGGCTTGATTCAAAACTTAATTTACTTTCACAAATAATATAAACGTAAAACTAAGTTGAACTTATCGTTATTTATGGGTTTTATCCCGAACTGATTTCATAATACTTTATAGCTTGTGCTGTCTTTGATACTTCATTAAACGTTTATACCGATCTCGGTTTCCTTTCTTATCGATGCTTACAGAGTTCATGACTATAACAACAAAGAAAATGAAGAAAAAGATCATTCTGAGAACTCAGTTGCAACCCAGACAGAAGAGCTTTGTAAGTAATCTTATTCAAAATACCTTTTCTACTTTTGTTTTTCCAAGAATGGTTTTGCATATTTTTTGAAAAAGTCAACAAGATTTCTTAACATTGATTCCATAAATGTAGTATCAGGGAGAAGTCTATTTACATGAATATCTTCTTTTGTGTAAACAACAAAATCACAAAAATCACAGCCTGTTTTCATTAACTGACCCTGTATTTAAGAATAGTATTCATGATCTTTCTTTAATCAAAGTAATTTAGTTGTTGAATCCATTTGTAAACAAAATTGATCTAGATTGTATAACACTTTCTTTATAGTATAATCCCTAGCACTATAAGGGCATTTTATTTCTACTGTACCACTCTTGCCATTATCACAGATTTTACCATCAGGTGTTGGTCCAAGAAAGGAAAGTTTGTTTTTTACAAGGCCACACTGATGGAAATGCCTGAGGGGTATTTTTCTAGGTAATTGGCCTCGGCATTTTTTCACTTCTTTTTCCATAATCAAGAGATGGGGCAGATAGTGATTTATTTCCACAGAAAATACTGCTTAAAAATTTGTCAGATGACAGTGCTTTTCTTTTGAGCACTTTGCCAAAATTAGATGCGGTGAGCCTGCTTTTTCTTGCCTCAAACCATTGATCTGAATTAGCCTACTCTCGTGTGTTCACTTTAATGAGATGTGGATCAATGTTTTTGTAATCATAACTTGATTCTTAATGCACAGCTGGCAAGTGTACAGGTGCAGTATTGTGAACTGACGTATTTCCACAACCTCGAGAGTCTGGTGGCACTTGTATTCAGGGCTTCTGGTATTTCGCGCGGTCGCGGACCCGCGAATTTTGGGAAGATCCGCGAATTTCCTCGAAAATGACCGAAACATGCAAAATCCCGCGAAAATTACTTATTAATGTTATTCAAACAACATATGTGAATTGTATTTCGGCTTTTGGGGTTACAACTTACGATCAATAACAGCTTAAACTCACCAATTTATCAACCAAAATTGTCTAGTTCAACGCCAACAACAAGGCGCTCTTTTGAAAACTTGTTGGCGACTGGTGACTAGCCAATATGTAATCGCCTCTTCTATTGGTGCGTTTGAAATGACCAATGACAGTCTTCGTTATATAAGACTAGCATTACTTCAAACCACGTGTATTCCTTTCTTACTTGTTTCGTAAGTACACAATCTCGTAAGTACGCAATCAACATAATATAAGTAAAAATAACTAAAATTGTTTCGTTCATTTTGTCCATCTATTATGACCTGATTAAATTAAAAAAATTATAAGTTTCTAACTAGAAAAAAAGGCGAACGAGACGCTTGTAGGCGTGAAGATCGTGTCAGACACTATGAAAACGCTGCATGACTGCAAAACACCTACAAGAACGTAATTAGTCTGGGAGCAAATGTTGTAAAATAAAGTCTCGTGGGAATTTCTTGCTGAAAGCAAGCCACCACTCTAAAAGTGTTAATTAGGGTCCTGAAGAAGAAGAAGAAGAGGAGTGGCGACAAATTGCCAATGAGTTCCAAAGCAAATGATACTTTGGATGGGAAACATATTGCTATAAGGCAGCCATTAAACAGTGGTAAACTATAAGCGCTTCTTCAGTGTGTTGTTACTTGCACTGGTTGATGCAAACTATAAATTTTTGTATTGATGTTGGTGCACCTGGTCGTGCAAAGGATTCTAGGGTGTTTTCAAGAAGCTACCTTAAGCAAGCTCTGGATACAAGTTCACTTAATTTACTACCCGCAAACACAAGAGATGGAATTGAAAATTCAATTTATTATCACGAAGTTGGTGATGATGCTTTTTCATTAACAAAGAATTTAAAAAAGCCCTTCCCACACAGGAACATGGATAGGACCCAGAGAGTGTTCAACTATAGGTTATCCAGAGCAAGACGTGCAGTTGAGAATGCTTTTGGTATCCTGGCAAACCGCTTCAAGGTGTTTCTGACCACAATGAGTCTTTCACCAGATAAAGTTGACAATGTCATCTTGGCTGCCTACATAACTTATTGGTTGAAAATAACAAACAATTTTATCTTGCAAATTTTGATGCAGGCGATATAAAACACTGCACCATAATAACTTACAATTGGAAAAATGATCCAACACTGGCAGACCTATTCGCAACAAAAAAGAAGAAGAAATCCCACTCAAGTTGCAAAAACACAGCGATTGGAGCTGATGCGTTACTTCTCATCATAGTAAGGATCAGTTCCCTGGCAGGAACATATGTTGAAAAGTTGGTCATTGGATTATGTTAGATTATATCGCGAACAATTAGTTAAAGTTTAATCTTATTCAATTACTTTTAAAATGGTAACAAAACTGTCAATCTATCAATCGCTTTACTAGTCAGATACAATAGTAATTTGAGCACAATTATAATTTTTATTGAGTTTCCTTCGTTCGAGTAAGACATTGAAAAGGTTACGGAATCGTCGACAAGCTAATCTATTCTACCTCGAACAAGCAAGCCAGGAGACCAAAGTAAGATCAACATTACTCCTTTCATTGATTAGCTTTCAAGATTATATTTGTTAGACATCCAAGTTGTATTTGTTAAATTTTCCGCTACTTAGTTACACATTGTAAGTCACACGTGTCTAGGTTAAAACTTCATTTTATTATTCGATTCTTAGTTCAAACCAGCAACAACACAGTATCTCGATTATCATCATATGCAGCGATCCTTCTATCTATCAACAACGGCCACCAACGTGCCTGATCTATGGTTAACGCTATTGGAACTGATTAAACATTCAATTCATAAACTTCAATGGTACGTGTTGCGTTTGAATCAGAAGGTTTGCTTGTGAATGAAGCCTACAGATTATTTTATCAAAAATAACTGTTACCAGCCAGTACTTTTTTACTGTACTAAAGCTGTTAATAACCTGAAAATAAAATAATGTCCATTGTCATTTTACATTTTCACAGAAATGTGTACTTGCATGGTAATGTTACTTAATAACAATTTAAAGTGATCATATACATATCATGAATCGAGATACAGCCTGAAGACTTTTAAAAGTTTTATGCAATTGCTGTGATGTTTATTCAATAATTTATCATTCACCTTTTTCCTGCTTAACATACTATAAAGTGTTCTTGATGATCCCCATTCTACCTTTTTTCATAGTTGATGATATAGCACGCGTAAGTTATTTGTCAGGGGCAATGCAAAATGTGTCTTTTTAATTTTCAGCTGTATTGCATTGTTACTTGCAGGTCAATGTTTAAGGCTTATGATCCTGATCACAACTGATACCTGGATCGCTTTTCACTGAGTTACTTTCATTTTAGAAATCATTATTATCAAAAAAATTGGTACATGGTTTTATATGATGGCAAGGTTCGAAACTATCAGTAAAAACCAGAAATATTTAATCCATTTATGTTCACACTTGTTGGTTGAAATGCTAGCAAAATAATAGATAACAAGCCCAACGGTGCCTGTCAAAAACGTGAGTTGGTTAAATTCTTGTCGGGCCGGTTGATTAAAGAACCATCAGCAGTTAAAAAACTTCCTTACTTTGAACATCTGCTGCTCATTATAAATATATATAACTATAAACGCACTTGTTCTTTTTGAATTTATTCTGACATACAAATACTTCTTTAAAAGTTTCACAGAAACCTTCTTGCTTCTCTTTACCAACGCGTTAGCCCTTTTCTAAAACATGTGAATTGCCCCGCTTAGGTGAGAACCAACGTCCAATCTTCTCGACCATTGCACCCAGAACTGGTTTGCAGTCGCCTCCATTTCTAAAATTATGTTAACAGAAGTAAAGAGATGAAAACCGTTCGTGAAAGAAGTTTTCGTAAGATCGGGTAACGCTGGCTGCTACCAATGTGCGCCTCTACTGTTGAGCATAAAGGGCATCAGCCAGCGGACTGGCGTCACAACAAAAAGGTATGACTATAGCGAATCAAACAGCGGCAAAGACGTTTGTGACAGACATATCTCGCCAATGTAGAGCTGAATAAGGCAATACGTTAACGAAGGGAATAACGGCACAAGACATGAAGAAGGCCTTGGATGCGTACTCCAGTGTGAGAAGAAGCAGTGCCGTAGTTGTAAGCATCAACCCTAGCAAACAAGAACTGTTCTCTCTCAACTGGAAAGGCATCCAAGCAATGTCCAACATCGAATTTACCGAAGACGGGTTACGTATGTGGAAAGTGAACAGCATTAAAAAGGAAAAATTTGTCCGCTATGACAAACTACAAATAAAGGGTAAAGAGCAAGGATATACAGGCATGGCGGTGACCGCTGGAATCCCTGCACCAAGTGAATCCGTTGGATATTTTAAGAAGGCGGCTGATTTCGTCAGGCGTTGCAAGGTTGATGGTGGCTCTGATACAAGTTGTCCGGAAGATGCATCAATTTTCATTCCCTTGACACCCTGCAAAAACACACCGATATTGGAAGACACGGCTTCCGGGCTCAACGAGAAACGAAGTATGATGACGTCAAAAAGAAATGGGGGAGGTTTGTTTGGACATCCGGCAACCCTACGTGGCAGTTGGAGCAGCCCTGAGAGGGCGGAACACCAACCGTTGGACCGAGGGTGGGCTTTGAGAAAAGTGAAAAGTACAAAAAGATTTTCCCAGGAGGTCAAAGACTTTCTTCTGCAATTGTTTCTCGAAGGAGAAGAATCTAGAGTCAAGAGTGACCCGGCAGCCGTATCGTCCATGATAAAATCAATGCTTACAACTGATGGGAAAAAGAGGTTCCCGCCTAGCGAACGGCTCACAACACAACAGGTATCCTCATATTTCTCCCACCTTGCCGCAGTAACACGAAGCAGAAAATTGAGTAAGGCTACAAAAGAAGCAATACGGGAAGAGGAAGTTGTTGTTGCCTTTGTAGAGAGACAGCTGAAAGAGAAGCAGTGCATACTTTGGTTATGCAAGTTTCTATTTCCCTTCAAGAACGGTGGTCGAAAATTTGCTTAATTAGCTTCTGCACAGAATATAATTTACCCATCAACTGCAGCTATGTTATCTAATGGCTTCATTGCTTCGTCGTCCAGCCAATAAGTTACTTGTGTTTACAATTTTTTTGTACCAGCATTTATCGTTTTCTATCAGTTTTGACAGGACGCTGACCTCTTTCTAAAACCACTTTTTGTCAAACTATACAAAACTCAAGGTCTTGTAAGACGTACGGAGACCCACTGTTTTGATTTCGCGGGCTCAACTCATGTTGTGGATGCAATGTAAATGTAAACAGAACACAAAACACCTAAACATCAAGATGGCAAAAAGTCTCAGATTTCGAAGAAAGTTTAGCCATTAAAGCTAAAATTAGTGAGTGCATAAGCTTGCACAGATACTAATCGATACATACTGCTTTGTCCGCCATTTTGGTTTTTTAGAAGTGGGCATGCCCTGGGTACGACCATGCAAAATTTCAACACAAAAATAATAAGACATAAAAGAGAAGCATTAACTCGTGACCAACTGTCCCAAGTAATAAGAAATATTGATTGATCAGCAACTCATGGATAAACTTTCACCATACGTAAGGGTGGGTAGTTGATAAAATACGTATAATATACGATACGTGATAAAAACGCAGGGAATGACCGCATAAGTATTCCAGCAGTTTACCGAAGCCTTTGTGCTCAAGACAATTCTATGGTATTTCCGGAATCTTGTTTTTTATAATTCGACGTTTGTCGACAAATTTACATTTTATCATCGCTGATGAAAGCAAATGTACCTGCGGAAACGTTCGGTAAAAACATTTTTTAACCATTTTTAAATCAGAGACAACTATACACTTAGATTCTTTTACCACATTTTACCATGCCTGATTGCAACTTTAGTATTTTTAAGATCAGAACACTGTTTCATGCAGTAATCATGAAACACGAAAAACAGGTAAAACTTACATTAATTATAAAGAAAAACAAATAAATGTAGGGCTTTTTTCATCAGTTATTTTCAGTTGGAGCAGCAAGAAGATATGCCTTATGGCCCTGGAAAAACAATGAAAAAACCCAGAATGCCTAACAATGAGGGCACCCTTACTGACGAAAATAGTGATGTCCTGAACTTGTCAAAGGCCCAAAGTCGGCGTCGACGAAAGGTAACCATGAATGTTTTGATGAACGTGCATTGTACCCCACGATTATCTGACAACAAAGCAGTCCTTAATGGCATGTGGTCAACAATAGCCAATGAAACTCCCCTAACAACTATGAAGGGCTTTATGAAGAATTCAAAAGTTTGCAATGAAAAGATTATTCCAGGCATTGTTAAAGATAAAGGTGCAGATTATGAGAAAAGTGAGGAAAACATCACCAGGAGCATTGCTTTGTCATATAAAGGGGGCATCCTGACCAAAGCCAAGTATAAGGAGATGAGACGAGTAAAAGAAGAGTTCATGCCTGGAGTCTCAGTACCAGAAATGTAAGCTATGACAGAATACTGAGACAAACAAAGAG
>JAOBAT010062807.1:0-11724 GCA_026413305.1 Hydrozoanthus tunicans | reverse complement strand
AATTAAGAACCTAATTAAGAACCTAATTAAGAACCTAATTAAGAACCTAATTAAGAACCTAATTAAGAACCTAATTAGCCTGCAACTAATCCAAACTGTAAGAACCTATTTTGCAAAAAAAAAACGTAGATCCTTTTCTCTCCCCCCCGTCCCTCTCTGGCGATTCAAACAATAAACAAATTAATTATCCGGTTCTAGGTTTTAAGCTAGTGTTTTACATTTTAAGCAATCAAACTAAAGACAAGGTGGTTTGACTTAACTTTTACCATTGCTCTAGGAGTTATCCGTCACCGACCAATAAGGCTAGGGATCATAAATATAACCAACAAAAAAATCCCAAAAATTTAGGCCACTTGAGAAAATATCCTATTTCAGTCATCAGCAGCTTCTTCCAGGGCATTAACTTTTAAAAATATATATCTTCAAAAAAAATAAATGACGAAAAGTCAAGAAACATTTAAAAATTGCTGTTGCTGAAACAAGAAACAGAGGGGAAACCCTTAAATTATGCTTGAAGTTTACACGATTGATAAATTGTATTGTTGTATACCTAGACTTTCACTCAGCAAATTGAGCACTGTGTTTGGTTGATTCTTAGTCACGTGCACCTAATCAAATTCAAATATACCCCGACCGGGATACAAATGCGCAATTCTTGCCTGCGTGCCAAACAAGTCACCGCTAAAAGTCTCAATAAAAGGGAAAGTCTAAATATATAACAAAGCACTTAATGTGTCAGTCCCTCGGAAAATAGTTAGTTTTGCTTTCTCTCGAGTTCTGATGTTTCTATCGACTTCGTCTCTCGGGAAAATAAAACTAACTGTATCCCTTGGGTACTATACATTAATTGTGTATATTGTAATGTGGAACGTATCAAAACTTAGTTTGGTGGTTAGTGGTGTAGATTGACTTCAAAACTGACTCGGTTATCTACGAAGTAAACCGGAAATTAAATTAAAGCGCACTCCTTCACTAAACTTTAGGAAATTTTTGATAATAAACCGGATTCTATTTTTGAGGTGGCATTACTAAATTTGTTCGGAAAACTGTCAGCCCTTATATGGAGGGTACCCGTCCCACCGTACGCACTCGTACCCGGGCTCTTTTGTTAACTGCTAGGCCCGGTGCATCTGCTTTTAGTTTTTACGAAATTGAACTGGGTCGAGTCCATTCCGACCTTCGTCCTGGAGGGTCTCTTCACCAGGCCGTTTCGCTTGAGGGAAAGGAACCACGTTCCATTAGTGCCGCGCGGGTATTGGGACGAACTATATGTGAAAAACCCATTCTCTTCGTGAAGCTCGATAAAGAGTGTATCCAACCTGGACTTGTTGGCCTGTAACAAAATGGCGCATTTGTTTAATTAACAATCCGAGTAAGAACTTGGTAGTTCAACGGTAGTGAAATACGGAAAGGTATTGTTAAATCGTTGATCTGATTGGCTAAACATTAAAAATTGACCTTTAGCCTATCTTCATAAGTAAGCTAAAGTATTTCTTTCGAACCCACTCATTCAACCTTTCTTGATCAAACCTTTCTGTTTTTTAAGTTAAAAAAAGCTCCATGTAGGGAACATTAAAAACAAAAAAAATATTTCTTTGCTTTTGTTTTTTGCCGAGGTCAAGATCTGCGTAAGTTATTATCACAGAAAAGCACTTGCTTCAAAATAGATAACCATTGATAACCACATGTCATGACCTACTCTGTCACATTTCGTGCGACCGTATATTTATTTTTTTTTTACATAAAAAGACTCTAACTAAATCAAATTGTTTTTCACTTCTCCAAAAGTTGATCTTCAGAACAATGGCAATATCAAACACGTATTGCCAGACTATTCTAGCTCTTTTCTCAAGTACTCACCGTTGCATACAGTCTCCCATTAGCGTTGATAGCTAAATACAGCCCAGACTCCACTCCTTTGATCCTTTTCAGCGTTCTACTATAGCTTTGGAGCTGCAAAAGCGCTGAAATAAAGAACAAACAATCTATTAGCTACAAGAAGAGTTAACTAAGACGCATTTGCGTCATGTCAGTTCATTCATGGCGTGCTTAGTATTGCGCTGCCACCGGTGAGCCACCGACAAATTCCCCCTGTGGGGGTTCCTCTGCGGGTTTAATGCTTGGAAATCAGGGACCTGGGATCGAGTTTGCTGACCCGTTTGAATTCGTTCACGTAACATTAAAATGTTGCCCACAGTCAAGCAAATTACCACACAAACTTTGATATTTGATACTTTTTGTTTTGTTTTGTTGTATGTCAAAGATGAAACTAACGGAATCCTTGTCTTCAACCCTTGTCCTGCTCCATCAGTTTTAAAATCAGAAGTATTTCAACATGATACGTCAAACTTCAGAATTTGATAAAGCATAGTACCTTTTCAGGATCACTTGTAGAAACAAGGAAAATGAATGGTCGCTTTTTATGTTTTTAAGTAGTTGTTTTAAAGTAACAATATTTTCCGACAGTTTTTGCTGAAACCGTTTTAAGTGCGAACTTCGTATAGACTCGCCTTGAAGAGCAGAATTTTGCTATGAAGCCAGGTAAAAAGTCTTTCTGTCTTAAGCACAGGACAGTAAAGTGAAAACAAAGACAGGAATAGGAAGCCACTCTGTCCACAGATAAAGTTAGAAGCTCGCTGATAAACTTGTTAAAGAGGACTTGAATTTTAAAATCACATTTTTTAAATGAAATCCTTCAAGGTTTACGTGTTGACAACATATCTAAAAGTTATTTTTCTTGTGTCGCGCTGGTTTTCCGATGTGTGTTTTGGGTCGTTTCGGGTCATTGAGCGTGGGCGCTTGTCGACTTGTCAGCAGTAAACGAAGGTAACGTGTGACGTAGGTTATGGGGAGCGAGCCAGCAACGCTTGAACTGCTTTTGTTGTCATAAGTTGACACAGTTAAGTACACAGTTAAGAGTTTAAGTTACAACTTACGTTGCGTGCAATATCTCACTCCAATGATGATTTTTTTCAGTACCAGCCAATTCTTAACCATATCTGACGTCATAGCCTCACTCTTTCTCCGCTTAACCCTATTTCTGAGCCGCCGGTACAATGCGGCAAGTACCGTGTTTTAAACTCGAGTTTTTCGGAAAGTGAACGCGATACGAGGAATTTTTACTTTAATATCGTTTTCACACTCAGTTAAAGAATTTGTTTTTAGGGTTCAGTTCCCCTTTAAGTGTTTTTGCTGATATTACGTATAAATGGTTAATTGCTAAAAGTTGCTTTAACATTGTTCAGATAGGCCAAAGTTGTTTGAACTTACTCAACGCAACACTGAGAGTTGCTCAAATAACAAAAGTTCTCCAATGGCTTACCAAGCACTACTCGTTACAAGCCTAAGTACTAAACCTTTACCTTCGATGTTTTACATTTACTATTTTGCTCAGTTTCTTTTCATTTCCTCAACTTCTTCACCGTTGTCGCAAACTATAGTAAAAGAGGCCTTTAGATTTGACAATGAGTACGAGTGTGAATTTTTCCAATTCGCCATACTGCGCGTTCATAAAAATCACGTCAACTTGTCTCGTCGTCGTCGTCTCGTTTATAGTACCAGAGATTTTCATAAAAATTCGGCACGTGATTTCTCCGATACACACGCGCAGTGTGATCAACGGGAAAAAACTTTCACTCGCATCAGCCGCCGAATCTAGAGGTCCCTATTAGATAGCATGAGAATGTGTGAAGGCGGTTGGTTAATAAGTTAAAGGTGTCCACTGTTTGAGACATGCAAGGATTTCTGTGATCTTTCCTCCTTATATCTTAAATAAAATTTAAGTTTAAATTGCAAAGGGTGCAGCTCAACGAACTCCGAAAGTCGTATTTAAAGGCGCACTTATTACAGGCAGACAAAGGAAACAGACTGCTGTATGTACACGGCACATGTGCGTCCTCTGAGCACAGCTGCACAGATAGAAATAGCTGGCTGTTGATTTTGTTGAGAGAGTAAAACCGGAGTATCCGCGGAAAAACCCTAAGAGTCGGAAGATTGACGGATCGACAAACCTCAGCCCACTTGCGGTTTAACCCTGCATTCGATCCCGGGTCCACAGAGTGCTAACCGCTCACACCCATTGTAAGGCGCGGCTACAAAGTTCGACTTACCATATTTAGAGCATCCGTCGGCCGTGCCTGAGACGTGCCCGTTGCGACTTATTTTCAAAAAGTCCATACCACTGCGAGATACCAGTCCTCCGTTCAGAATGGCAGTTGGAATATCAGTAATATTATTTATATCTCTTGGTTTCCTGTCACGGAAAGCGTCTTTTATCAAGGAAGTTGAAGTTTTGTCGTGCTGTTGAGTTTCACCGTATAGGTAGAATGTGTCGCGACTTTTTGAACTCGATAATTTCAATTTCGGTATAATGGTAAAGCCTTGAACCAGGCCGGTAGTAGAGCAACATAGAAGAATATAAAGGCAAACAATCTGCAAGATACATGGAAAGGTGTAAATTAGCATTAATCATAATGGTAATGGACTGCGTATAGGTACAATTAAGTCTGATATCAAACGCGTGATTATCAAGTTTGATATCAGACCAAAACTTAACAACACAAAGTCCAATTTCTACTTTGTTACATCGATTTTCAAATCGCAAAATAAGAGGCGGTTAACAAGATCAACATTGCCTTTTCCAGTAGCAGTTTTGTTTAAAAAAAGCCATTTCCTTTCAAGAGTGCCCTTAATTTCTGGGTTTTTTTAATGCAATCTGATTTGGCAATGCAGTTCATTCTGAAATCTAATTCTATGTCTTGCTTGTGAATGGCAGAAGAAAAATGCGACATAAAATAAAAAGACAGATCTATTCACACTGCTCTGAGCCAATCAGATTGCACAGATTGACTGTGTTTCATAGTATGTGAGATAATGAAAGAAATTAACGAGTTTCTGAAAAACAGCCGAACAACGGACGACATCTAGTTCATTTTCCAATGAAAAGCTTTGATTGAAATACGTAGTTTTTTTATAAAAACCTTTTTTTTTCATTCAAAAATACAAAAACATCAGAGTTAAAACTGAATTGAGTCTTTTAAGAGTTTCTGCTATGCGTTTCCTTTAAACAGCCACTCGACCTTTGAGTATAGAATTTTCGCTTAATCGTTCATTAAACCTCCATTTAATTACTCTGCTTACAGTTAATGAAAATTCTTGTATAAGAGGCCATGACTTGCAGTCAGTTTCCCTTGGCATCATTTCGCTTAGATTGGTAAACGTTTTCGTCTTCGAGTAAGAAAACAGTTTTGAGTTGGTTGAAATAATATTTAGTCTGTAGTGTCATTGTGTTTCGGTTCAGATATAATGATAGTGTTTTTAAAGTAACATACCATTTGAGAAATCGCTACGCTTTCCATCCTCGCCATTAATATCGTCCGACTTTTGCCCTATTCGTCCGTTCTCTATCATACTGAATACTCTCCTTCAGGCCTCTCTTTTAAACATTCAGGAACTGCACATAACTATGTGCCAAACATCTCTGCCCTCGAAACCAATGTCTAATAATGCACTTAAGATTAAAACACGACAAATACCAGAACTATTAACAACTGCAAAGTTCCGTTAAAATTTTTGAACACATCAATACTAGAGGAAACATGTTTTTAAAGCGTTTCCTTGCTTCCCTTCACGACAAGCACAGAAGTGGTCGACTTACAAAGTCGTGACCGGCCCTAATGGTTTACACTAGACTCGAAGAATTTATTTTTCTTTAACTTTTTCTTGAGGAAGGTTTTTCCAGCGCTGATATTTTAATTTGCGCAACTTCGAAACATATTTGTAAAATCCACTTTTTAAGATGTATAATTGAAAAACCTCTTATCGTGAATATCGGCTATAATACTGAAAACACGGTACCGTCGTAAAAGGCCAAGTAAGGAGCGCTGGTGACATTCCTGTCTGGAACATTCTTATATAGTCCATGCATGCAATCGGAATTAAGTCATGCGTTTTGTCAGTTTACTGGAATAAACTAAACCGAATGCATCCAAACTATTTGGCTAATTGTTGTCTAAAAGTTGAGTGGTTTAGATCGGTTTTATTTCTACAAATGGTATGTAGTGACCGTTTTGAATAAAGCTGAATTCACATAAACTCACGATTTCCTATTTATAAGCTAGTTCTTGCAAGATACTTTAAACTTTTTTTTGTAATTTGTCCGACAAAGTCCAACCTATACCGATGACCTATTCTACACTTGTACTGGAACAATCAGCTAATTTTACATCCGGGACTTCAACCTTTGCCAAGGCGACGTTTTCTGTAAATGTTATTTAATACAATTGTTTGTAACGTCGAATACTCACAAACTCACCATATTTAGGAGAACGTGGTGTTTATCCCTAGCATGTGTGAGTGCAGGACAACATAGAATTGTTAACTCGAATAGATACAACTGAGATAATGCTTTTCATGCAGACAAAGATGATGTAATCGCTTTAATCAGCCAAACAGTTCTAAAACTCCTATTAATCCATTTTTTTCTTGCTCATCTCTTCTTGTGCGGTCTTTAAAGACTATTTCATGTTTTATTGATGTATGTAGTCAAGATTGTAAAAACTGCTTTATGAATCTGACTATGCGTTTGTTGTTGTTTAACGACATTATTAACAAGTTCCCTCCACGTTGCTTCGTTTTTCCATATAAGAGAATATTGGGTCAAATGTTTTCCATAGCGAAGCCATAAACAACGAAGCGTACGTTGTTTTTATTCTCAAAGGTGCATTTGTCTTGCTTTAAGATTTATTTCTAACAGATATTGAAAGATTTTTAGCAAAAAGTATATTTTATATTCATTGCCTTTGTGTTGGACTTTTTTTCCGTTTTGGAGAACCTATAATTTGAAGTTTTATCGATTTCATTAACTCTAAAGATTTTTCTCTTTCGTTTCTGGAACGCAGGATTAGTGTTCGGACTGTATTTCAGTTTACATCTGAGTGAGCCAGCTTTTAAAGATTATGTTAACGTCAAATAATGAGACGAGACTGCAACCACTGCGTGAGGGAGAAGAAAAGTTAAGCATTCCACCGGAAAGTGGTGATCATGAGTAGTGGTTGGTCCGTCCTGTGAATCATGTGAAAAATCCTATTGCCAGGCGTGTGAACTACAATAGTTAGAATTATAGCGGTATTTTCCGCATTTTTCAAGCGAGCCACGCAAGCCTTGGGTTTGACAGTCTGAGTAAAAGAGTACTTCAGTTATCTTACCGCCTAGCTAGGCGCAACCTTTGGCCCAACCCCAAAGGGCCATTTCGATTCGAAAATGTCTTGCATTCCAATGATATCATCGAAAATTATTTTTTACAGTTAAAAACGCTGCGGCTGATATTTGCGGGTACGATTTTTTCAGCACATCATGTATTTGACTGAATGTAGATTAAAATCTGCCGGAAATTGTTTTTGGGTGAGAATCGAGGAAGAAACAACCCTAGCTGGCTAAGTTTGCCTATTAAATTATCATTTCGTTGCATCAGTATAAAACACAATATGCGTGTTCGTTGGATCGAAAACCTTCTTCATAATCACAGTTCATTAACTCATTATCGAAAAATGTTTATTTAAAGCGGATAACGCACAAATAGTAAGATTTTTGGGTCTATATGTTTTAAGTCCCAAATATTCGTAGAAACGTGATGTGATGGTGTGTTTAAAACTGACTAACTGAACGCGCATCACGAACACAAGATCAGAAACAAATGACGCAACTGGTTAAGAATTACAAAACTTCCTGACAGTTTAGGTTATTCTAAATTAAGATTGGCCATTGAAACTATTGAAAAGTACATTCTAGTTGTGAAGCGATCTGACCTAGCTTGACTGACAAATCCCTTTTTTAAAAAAATTCGTTGTCGATACTGGAATCGATACTCGAAGGTTTGGAATTGATCTTCGCACGGATAAATGCAGTTACAAGAGATCGGGAAATCTACCTGTGTTGTTTTATTTTTTTGTCTATTTTGTTATCAAGTTTCTTTAATAAGCGGTCAGTAAAGATCAATCTGCAGCATTTTAGTTGTTGTTGTGTTATCCTTGTAATGTGAAGTCTTAACTCACTAACTTTAGTCTAAAGTGAAGTAGCGAGAGTGGCCGCACACGTGAGCGTTCTTAACCAGCTCAGACTGTTTATCAGTAGCAGTAATCAGTAACATAAATCAATTTGCAACAAGTAGAATTAACGCCTAATCGGCTCAAAGCAGGACATAGGTACTTCTTACAAGCTAAGTTGTTTTCAAATTAGGGTTGACTAGCTCTTTATACGCTCCTTATCGCTCTGTTTTTATCCATATACAAAGATGTGAACGTGCCACGCGAATACCTTTGGGCTTATTTCTTTCTCTTTCATGTTTTTTCTTTTTTTTGCTTTTTACGTTTTCAGTCTTTCTAGCTTTAAAAAGTAGGTCCTTTTGATAGCAGAACTCTAAAAGAACTCTGATTTAAATACGAGAAACAATGCCTGAGCAAAACAAGTAAAATATCTCTGCGACAGAAAAGTTTTCGGATTACTGTCTCGACAGACTCAACGAGTTTGGAAATCGAAACTTGTGAAAGTCTGCATGAACAGACAACGTTTCTCTCTTCTACATTTGAACCGTCTCAAGCACAGTGTGAACATCCGGTCAACTCATAAAAACTCAGTTTCCCCCGATACATGTTTTCTTTTTATAACAACCAGTAAACTTGGCCAAGGTTCATTCATTCAGTCATTGTTCTTAACTTTATCGGCGCTTTGAGCCTCAAATTGTTCTTAAAGTTAAATTGTTCGTATTTCTCTGTGTACACTCTTTTTTTAGTAAGAATATTGTTTTCGGACCGAGACTGGATATTATTTTTTGGACAATTTTGGGATAAAAATATTCTTACAACTAATCTTAGTTTCGGGAATATTGGTGTCTTGGAATTTCCGGGTTTCAGTTTATGATTGAGTGTTGCTTTCGTTTGTTGGCGCCTCAGTTTGATAACCTTAGCTATATAAGCCAGAAAACAAAAAGGTAGTCAAATCAGCCTGGACTTTGTTCAGATTCTATAGTAATGTTTTTTCAAACATGCAAAATGTTATTCTTAATAAAATCTGAGCCTCAACATTACTCTTAAAATATTCTTAAAATTTAACCAGTTTCAGCCTCAATATTCTTTATATTCTTGTAAAAAAAGAGTGTAAATGAACGAAAACTTAGCCTAAGGTATATTGGAATACATATACATTGTAAGGAACTCAGGATGTCTGAGGCAATGACAATGATCAAAGGAGAAGAACTGTGAGTCGTTTGTCAGGTTAAAGGTCGAACCTCGGTAAAGTTAGTAAAAGCAAAAACAGCTATCAAACCCGAGTCTTAACTTGTCGGTCTTATTAAATACCTTAACCTCGTTTTTCCTGTGATAAACTATATGTTTTTTATCGAAGTAAAACTGCTATCGAAGCAGAAGTTCTGATATGGTCACGTTCGTGCAAAATCGAACTCAATTTAATCAATCAGGGAAGTTGTCAGAAGAAATACACTTTTTTTATTAAGAACCAGTAAAATTTTGCCCAGGCTCAATGTTCTTACTATTTTTCAACAATTTGAGGACCAAAATGTTCTTATTTTGTTCTTAACTGCAATATATTCTTTTATGGTTGAAAATCGACTTCATATCAATAATTTAATTTTGTGTATTTTAAAGCAGATGACAGTAAATGTAGTTGTTACAGTTGGAGTATGTATACTTGTATTAAAAAAATTAGTAACGAAATTTATTTAATGTGTGATGCTCTGTGTGATGACAGCTTGCCACACTCATTTTGCTATTTTTTCTTTTTTACGCTTATTTTGCTTTTTTTCTTTTTTTCAATTTTCAGCCTCAAATTGTTCTTATTTTTCTGGTGATTTGAGCCTCACTGTTCTTATTAAACGTATTCTTAATAAAAAAAAAAAAGTGTAGCAGATCACGGAACAATTTGTTTTCATTCCTGGGTGTTGATCATGAGGCGTTTCTACAATAAGTACTTGTGTTTGTGTCGGACTAAATGACCTGCATGTGGTGTTTGACGAGGTCAGCTATTGCCGGCCTTGGACCCGTGTACATGTCCGTGCTGGATTACACTGTCTTTCAATTCCTGCTTTTATCTGACAATCTGGTAGATTTTACTCATACTATATTAAATGTCTACATCGCGCTTTCTCTTCTTTTGAAGTTTTGCGTGCTTGTAAATCTACGTGAATATGGCGTGACTATTCCACTC
The DNA here is from genome assembly GCA_026413305.1 of Hydrozoanthus tunicans. Classification (NCBI taxonomy): domain Eukaryota; kingdom Metazoa; phylum Cnidaria; class Anthozoa; order Zoantharia; family Hydrozoanthidae; genus Hydrozoanthus; species Hydrozoanthus tunicans. The sequence goes on along the minus strand of JAOBAT010062807.1, from coordinate 1,506 downwards.
TTAAACTTGCTTACAAACAAAATTATTTATTTCCTTTGTTCAAATGCTGTTAGGAATTCTAAGATATGTCATACGATCATCAATCAAGAACTTAAACTAAAGATTTTTTTTTCCTATATAAATACATTTTTGTGTAGAAAAATATCTTATTCTGGGGGCTGAGTTCAAACTGGATGATCTAAATATTTTGAGGATCTCAAATGTTCTTAAAAAGCCATGCCCATGTGCACGGAATATGTACATTTCAAATATTGTGCATCGCGTGACTTTGTGCACCTTTAATACCATGATCACTTATACTCGTGCAGCAAGTTTACAAAATCTATCGACATTAAGAAGGTATTTACTGATTTGTATTACAAGCATGTGCCTTCGAAGTACCTTAACAGAATACTTGATAAGTGGCATGATCATGATAATACTGAAGACTCGTAAGTTCTTGTGTAAAGAGTTTACAGATATTTACAAACAATCTAGAAATTGCATGCTTTCTCTAACATAAATTCATCCATTCAAGGAAGACTTTTTATTAAATACAAAACTCAAAAAATGGTGCACATGCATGCTCTAGCTCTTCTTGATGACTGTACTACCGAACTTCGAAGTCGGCTGTCAATTCTAACCAATTTATAAAAACTGAAACCACAAGACGAAACATGCCGCATCTCGCGCGCACTTCTGACTCAAACTATTTATATTAAAACATATTTTAAATGCCGAAATAGGTGAAAAAGGTGCTAAATAAGTCAGTTTTTTTCTAAAATTTCAAAAAATTCAGTACATTGTGGTTTCACAGAAACAAATAAATATCCTTAAAAAATCGTCATCTTTTTTCAGATTTTTTTTACCAATGAGTTTCCAAAAGGTCTGTTTAGCAAAAACTCTGCTATAAACTTGATAAAAATAACGACTTTCTTTATGAAAAACATGTTTCGGCAGTGCTTACTGCCATCGTCAGTGCAAATAATTTACAAATTCGTAATAAGTGAGTAGATATACCACTGAGTTGTTGTGTGCTTTTTTGTAAGAAATTGAACTTGCACGAAGTTAACTAACTGAGAGAAACATAACCCAAATGATTTACATTTCTTAACAATGTTAATTTCAAAGTAACTCTTTATCATCTCCATCACATTTTGGATATTAATATCTTTTTTGTTTTGAAAACACTGCCGTTAGACCGCGATCAAAGTACATTAACCGAAGTAATCACATATTAATGAAGTTGTTTCGCTCCAGTGCAAGGCGGGGCCTTTCAGTGCAACTTCCATTGCCAACCTTGAAAACTATGGGCTCGGTGTCATTGAGTATCTACCCTCAAGTACGCAAACTGGCTGTTCGCGCATCACGTTAACAACGCGTCCTTCTGGATCGTCGATTTCTTTTTCATTAGGGAAGAAGTCAAAACAATGGTATTTGTTTTATTTGTGGGGTATTGGTTTTTTATTGTATTATAGACTCTTCTCTCCACAAAGAAGGCGTTGGTGCAAGCACTTTATCAATTTC
>JAOBAT010062796.1:0-24658 GCA_026413305.1 Hydrozoanthus tunicans | reverse complement strand
GGTTTTGAGAAATTGAGCTCTGAAAAAATGGGGAGGGGTGGGGTAGGGGGTATGTGCCGCCACCCACCACCTCCCCCAACAAAATTGGGCTCCTTAAAAATACCATTGTTTTGACTTCTTCCCTTATTTTAGACAATATAAATAACACATGTACCGTATGTGTGTAGTATAGTTGTAGTAGCCGGTACTGACTTTCTTGCTAGTTTGTCTCAAGAGATATACCTGCAAGAATTGCGATTTGGTAAATTATTGCATATACAGCAAGGCCATTAAGAAACTCTTTGGGCTCAGAAAGTTAAAAAAGGGTAGGTTGCGTCCAGCTGACCTGGTAGAGGTGTATTGTAGAATAATAACATCGGTACTCGAATACCCCTCCCCGGTGTGGGCAAGACTTCCCGTATACCTCAATGACCTGCTTGAATCTATCAAAAGAAAATCAATGAGAACAATATGCCCGCACTCCAACTTGCAAACCTGGATTCACTTTCACCAAGTAGAGCAATTGCTTGTAAAAACTTTGCTAAAATCTGTGTTAAGACTGGAATTCTTTCTGGCATTTAATTTTCAGACAATCTACCAAAAACCAGCATCTGATACAACTTACGATCCAGTCAGTCTCACACCCCGTCAGTCAGAAAAACAGATAGAATATAAATGAACAGATTTGTCACAGTTATCGATCAGTTCTTACAAACCATGTGTTAGTTTTCTTCTTGCCTTTCTCTAGTTGTGTGTTAACATCCTTTAATTCAGTTTTAAGGAAACTGCAATAGGGCCAATAAAACGATTGAATGATAAAATGAAAACTTAAAATTTCAGCTTTTAGTTAATATTTTTTAGGGTAGTTTTCAAACCGAGAGGTATTTTTTAGGGTCTTTTGGGGTGTTACTAAAACTGGGAACGGGGGAACCAAAAAACGGGGAAAGGTAAAACGGGAACAGGGGGTCTGGGTACTAACGTCCTAAAATGCCTTTGATGAGAGAGGTCTGGACCAAAGTTATGGCGACTTCTATGGTTGTTTCGCGATTTACTTTATTGATGTTCAATTCTAGAACGGTTAGAGAGTTCTGGAACAAAATATAATTCTAGATCGCGCTGCCTGCTGTGTGGTGAATGAATAATGAACTACATCTCCGGAGTTTTAAAAGGCAAATTACGCTATTTTGTGATTTCTTTTTTAACATATTAACAAGGTTAGATACATTTATTGTCGGTATTTCGGTATACAAAAACCCTTATTAGCGAGTCGGCCGTACGCCATCCTGTTTATATAAATATAAAAATGGTTATGCACTGAACTGAGTTTGAAGATGTTTCATGCAGACAGAATTGGATAAAACTTCCGTACTCACCCGTACAACCACAGAAGTCGTCATAACTTTGGTCCAGACCTCTCTCATCAAAGGGAATTTTAGGACGTTAGTACCCAGACTCCCTGTTCCCCGTTTTACCGTTCCCCGTTTTATGGTTCCCCGTTCCTCGTTCCTCGTTCCTCGTTCCCCGTTCCCGGTTTTAGTAACATGCGGTCTTTTGGGAACTTTTCCGACGGTCGGTTATCCGTAACCTTTTGACTCCGGAGTACCCCCCCCCCCGGGGTTTTCAGCCTTACGTTCTTACAAAAAAGAGGTTTTTACAAAAAAGGTTCTTATTAAAAAAGAGTGTAGCTATACGAAATATCTGGTAGCTCCATTTCTATAACAGTTGCAGAAGAAAGAGTCGTACTTCAATAAGACAATTTAATTTATACTTGTGCGTGTACTCGGCTTGGATGCCGGTTTATATAGCGTAGCGTGACCGATGTTAATTACAAATCCATGTTAAGCGCTCAGCTTACAGATTATGCAAGCTCGCCAGGAATTTTTCTGCGCAAAGCAATTTGCGCAAGATTAAAGTGTCTTGGCGTGTCAAATAGGTTGTCTGTTGCACAGCGATTCCTGGTTATTGTAGTCGGAGGCTAGTATTATAGCCACATTAACACCGCAGGTACTTATTAGCTAAGTTGTATAATTTATCTTGAAAACTATATATAGGAGGAAGAGACAAACCCTTTCTTAACTTGATATTTTCGTCTAATTGCAATACCCTGCCACAGGCATGCAGTACAAATACCTATTCATGTTAGATATCAGTCTCGGCCCCGCTAGCTGATATATTTTGCTGCTTGCTAAAAGAAACTGACTTTTCCCCCGCTTAGTTGACTGTATAAGTATTTAATTTACCGCCGGGTTTTCATGCACGTGGTATATCGTTGTATTATGTCGTATTTCAGTTCAACTATGATTTTCGATTCATTCACCAATATCAATAGCTGCTTTTGATTAATGAGGTATTATTTCATAACTGATGATTCTTAAAAATAAATCGGCTGCTAGCTATGAATCAAATGCAAAACACCTTGATTAACTAGTAACCTATGATGATTAAGGCACACGCGGTAACATGCTGTAGCCTATTTTGAGAGGCCTATGGCATATATACGTTACGAGTGACCCTCCGATATTGGCTCGAAGCGGTGTATTTTACCGAGTTTGTATGCATGCGTGCTCTGGTAGCATTGGGCTAAAGTTCCGTGCTATCATTATGCATGTATAACAAACTATTGATCTTGAGACCAAAATATCGGAGGTAAACCTCGCTTTACGAGCAACCAAAAATTCTCGAAATCACTGTTAGGGTTAGGAGTAATGTTGAGAGTTTGGGTAAGGATTATATCGTTAATTCCTGAAATGAAAATGTGGAGTTTGACGACCATAAACTGCATGAAAAATTGATGTTTTGCGGCCTTTACTGTGTGCATGATTTAGTATGGGTGAGCACGGAAATTTTACCTAGTATGGTAAAACTGAATAATTAGTGCCGCCCCCTTGCTTCGAACCTTTCTTATTTCAATTATGATGTACGATTTATCTGTTCTACCTGTAGTTCTTTTTTACTGATAAAACTCGCGGTTCATAGAAAAAAAAAGCGTTTCACCAAACTCGTAAGTGTTGGTTTTGCGGGCACAAACGATCGATACTCGTCCACCAGACGCGACGTCTTTTGAATCATCGGTCCAAGACGAATTTTTGCATTACAATTACTACCGTTTCTAGTTAAAAGAAGCAAATTCCACGAGCACGGCGGAGAACTTTTATTGTTGGTGAGAAAACAAACTAAATGAACACAGATTCGTCTTGCTGGAAAGGCTTTGGTTTTATAGAGAGGATGAGCTGCTATCAACTTAACGACGTGTGAGGTACATAAGTTTTTCATTTCAGTTTTAATTTTCAAATTATTTGTATGTAACAGTGAAATGTCTTTACGAATAAGCCTTACAGACAAACGAATAGACTTTCTTTGTCTAGTTATATTTATTAATATAAATTTTAAGGGAGTGGTCATTATTTAATGGAGGGGGGGGGAGGACAGTATTTCTGTAAATGCCAGGGACTAAAAAATTTGACCCCCCCTAAAATGCAAGCTCAAAAATTTGAGCCCCCCCAACATGAGAGACCAAAAATTATAACCCCCCCCCACCACCACCACCCACAAGTGTCCTTATTATCTGAGGTGTCAGAAAAACAGCTGAAAACAGATCTTATTGTTTGACTGCTTTTGTTTTGCTGAATTTGTTTGACATTCTCTGACCACAAACGTGTAAAGTGGGGTTTGAATTTTACATATGGCCAGGGAATGAGATAGATTTGCGTCCACTGCTCACATGTCCCAGGAGCTTCCGCTTGATAGTTTAATTATTTTATGAAAAACTCATTCATAAAATATTTGTTCATTAGCATAAAATTATTTATTTTTGACATAAAAACAAGTTTCAGTGAATTTTTTGTACGCTTATAAGCACCAATAAAACCCTATGTTTATCACTTTTTTACAACATTATTTTGTTTACAACGTACAGTGGAAGCAATAACTTATGTTTGTAGAAAATATATCTTATTATCGGTATTGGCATATTTCGGATACAAAAATCTGCCTTGACTTTCATTCTATTGGCTGATACTATCAGTATCATCTCACTTTTGCGTTATTGTTTCCTTATTAATGATTCATTTGAAATTATTTTTCTGAATTAAGGAACTAGTTGGTTAACAAGTTTTCTGTACATTGAGTTTGATATTTAAAGAGAGATAATTAAACCTCTCAATATTGCCATAATTCATAGTGCTGGTTAAAACTATTTTATGTATAGGAAATACTGTCATTGCATGTATTTGGGCATATTCTCGAGCCTATTCAACAGTTGCATTACTGTATGCTGTTTTTTATATGAATAAAAATGAAACATGCAGTTAACAATATGTCGTCCAGTGAGTATCATCAAAATCACCATTAAAAACATTGCCAAAAAAATGCCCCCCCCCTCTTTAATTAAAGCCCAAAAATTTTAGCCCCCCTTTAAACCGGCACCCAAAAAAGGAGCCCCCCCACATATTTGCTGGCCCAACCCCCCTGCTAAATAATGACCTCTCCCTAAATGCATTATTGCAAATGTTGTGGTAATCTACCTCGTTCTATTAACAGACAATATAGAATATTGGAATAGTCAAATTTATTTCAGGATCTACTAATGTTCCTAATATGACAAGGTTACTGATAATAGGGTGGGTGGGGGGGGGATTAGGGGTTAGGGGGGCAGAACCTCCACCCTCTTGTACCCTCCATGCCTACATGGCCCTACATCTCCTGCCTACTGCCCGTAGCTTTCTGGTGTTTCTTCAGTATCTCGCCATTACACGTAGGTGAATTACTTTTTAAAATTTTATAGGAAGATGATGACATATCAGATGACTGCAGTCACAGTACTAGCTATTATTAACAGAGGACAAGAAGGAAGAAATTTCTCATAAGCAAGAGCTCAGTCTGGTCACCAAATAGCCACCTGCATTGCTTAGTTTGTAATACAGAGTAAAGTAATTAGCTTGGTTTAAAATTTGTAATACAAAACTAGTGAACATAAGTTAGAGTTTCTGTGTTTCCAGGCTGTCGACCAGTGCCATTTTCAAAAGTGATTAAAAATTCAAACTTCCAAATTCAAATTAAGAGTGCCCAAAGGTAATTGTTGTTGACATAAGTTAATAAAGTATCTTTGCTTTAACAGAGAGTCTTATTGGATGTTCAGTGAAGGCTTAATTTAGCCAATGCACCATCTTAAAAATGTGGTTGGGGAAATTAGACTGTCTAGCGCACAAGATGTTAATGATCCATGAATTAAAGCCTACAATGTCAACAACAAAATATATTTTGTCTTGATACACTCTCATTTGAATTTTGAAGTTTGAATTTATAATCACTCTTGAAAATGGCACTGGATGGTGACAAAATGTTGAAACTATATAATTATGGATTTCTTACTTACCTGCACTAGTTTTTTTATTACAAATTTTAAACCAAGCTACTTTGATCAAGATTCATTGCTTAGGCCAAACAAAACAATGTGGTTCTGGAGTTTCATAACCATCAGCCCCTTCTGCCTCCTAGATTTCTGATTCCTTCCGTGGTTAGGGTGCAGATATTCTGTCATAAACTTCTTGTGTTGTCAATGAAAAAACCTTGAACAAAGTTGCAAGATGAGTAGTCATCCTGCTGAGAACAGTTTAAGAACACTTGCTTTTCGTTTGAATATTATAGTCATTCCAAAGTGTTGACTTTTATAAAGCACTGTTGGCTTTAATTTATTTTGTTCTATATAAAATAATGTCATACTAAAAGTGATTGTTTTAGAAAAATTTTAAGTCTTCTGAGTTCTGTTCTATGAAACTGTTGAGACAGATGTAAAACTGTTCCACCCCCTCTACCCTGGGAGCTACTTCTGTTTGTTGACCCCCCCCATCTCTAATAAAGAGTGTATGCAATTTTTCTGATCAAGGAGCTCATGATGTATCTATTTTGTTATGAATATATATTTTTGTAACTGAAACAAAGATCTAACATTGCTTGGAAGACACCTAGCTTGGTGAGCTAAAATCTAGTTTTGGTAGTTTCTTATGTTGAGTAGCTTCTACACATTGCTGCTCGTAGTCTCTTTAAGGCTTAATTTTTGGATTAAAACTATTGCCAATGATGAACTCAGAATTTGAAAAACCAATGTTGAAATTTTAACGGATTTGTCGTTTTTTTGGTGTTTATATTTTGATTGCAATGAGTAACCGGAAGTTAGACCCATTCAGGGGTCACTCACGTGTGACAAACTTTGACAGAACCGCAAGTCAAGTAGCCAATAGAGAGGAACTAAATTGATAATTAACCTTTTTGGGTATGAGGGTGGGAAATATATTAGTTTTTTCCGTGAATGTAAGAGGATGCGATTGTGAAAGTCAAGTGCGATAATTGTTATTAAAGGAGTTTATTTGAGAATCTTGAGTCTGGAGCTTTTGAGGCGAGTTCAAGACACCAAAGAAAATTTCCGCATTCAAGTACGCTTTTTAATCAAAAGAAGATTGAAATTTTAATTATAACCGAGCCCTCTGGGGACTGGTTACCTGTGACGTAGCAGCAGGAAGTAGTGGTTTTTTTCGTTCAAAATTATGTCTCTTCAGGTCTTCTATTAGATGGTCGGTAAGTGTTTTGGAGGGAAACACGTGATAAACCAACACTTTAAATTGAAATTCTCGGCATACTACATCATTTATAAACTATAAAAGCGATAAAAACAATGATTAAAACTTAGCGTGCTTACGGTCTGTTGTTGCTAGACAACCCAATGCCATCCCGACTGGCCGAGACAAGTTTAACGTGGATTATTTTTCAGGACAACGCCGGGTTACAAAACAGACTCTTCCAAAATGGCAGTGTTGAAAATTGTATTTGGCGGCAATTTGATTTCAATTTCCTCCATTTCTGCAAAATTTGGAAAATATTTTTTCGGGTATTCGGGATTTTTTAACTCAAACCTATGAGCGAACAATGTGCATTTTGATAATTCCTTGCCGCATTTTCTTCATAACTGACATAAGAAAACGTCACTTAGTGACAACTCCTCGAGTTATCCCAAAGGTAGCCAAAGTTCAAAATTCATTTAGATTTACTTGAGAATGTATGGGGGATCTGAAGTCCGGGTTTTTTTTACTCTTAATCAATGAAATTCAATAAAAGAACTCCCCGTGTCGTGGCTCTTGTGCACGACCTGACGAAGTTTGAGCTGATTTCGTCCAGGTGTGGCGTTTTCACGTGGTAGAGAGTTTTTAAACATGGACGGCGGGAAGATATCGCGTGCCGGGATCGAGAACCGTGTTTTTGGCGCCAAAAGCGAAGTTTTGCGCAACACGGCTTGGTTCGATGTTTACTTTTGTAAAGTCTTCGCTTAAAGAGAAATTTAAGATACTGGGGCGTTATACTAATTGGCCATAGTCAGGCTCTTATAACAGATGAAGGATTTCTTCAAATAAGAAAATCCAGAATTTTCGTACAATACTCAGGCGAAATGGATCAAGCAGAATGCGAGGCTGAATTCGTGTATTTGAAGTCCCTTGCCCAAAACCTAGCAGGCATTTAACGTACAATGTACAGTTAATACAAAAATCCCGATGCAAAAACACAAGCACCTCAACTTGTTATTTTAGTGCTGGGGTCGATAAATGATTGTTACATTTTATATGCTCATTTTGCACATTCCAATAAACAGCCGTTTGTTAGAACATAGAATACTTTCACTGCATTTCCTGTCTTCTCACAGGTAATTATGTATCGCCGTATTTTGCCTCTTCTTACCTTAAACCAGCGACTTGGAAGATTAAGCCCTAAACTGACAAGAAACTTCGCTACCGAGACACAACAAGCTTATCTTCCTCGATCTGTAAAGTATCACAATGGTGAAAAGGTAAAGGGCACATTTTCAGCGCAGGAAATGCAGAGCCGATTGGACAAACTCAGAAGACACATGGAGAAGGAACGTCTTGACGCATGCGTGTTTACGTCTTACCATAATATCAACTACTACAGCGACTTTCTGCCTTGCAGCTTTGGACGATCGTATGCGCTAGTCGTTACAATGGATAAATCCGTATCTGTGTCGGCAGGTGAGAATAAATGGTATTCTTTGTGCACAACGTAAACGCTTTAATGAGCCCCCTGGGGGCTTATTGGATAGAGGAGCTTATTCAGTTAAATAAAAACAGAAACTCACCAATGAAGTCCGGATACCAAACAGATTTAAAAGCAACTAGTGTATTCTTCAGGAGTTCTAAATAGCAGCATTCCAAAACCGTTAGGCCAAAAAATATTTTTGGCACAATATACCTTAGGGAGGTATTAGAAAGGGGCCGCTTACCCTAAAATCAACTTTTGTCAAACAAAATCTTTAACTGAGTGTGAAAATGATATTAAAAATAATTTCTCGTATCGCGCTGACTTTCCGAGAAATTCGAGTTTAAAACACGATACTTGCCGCATTGTACCGGCGGCTCAGAAATAGGGGTTTAACGGAAAGAGAGCGAGGCTATGACGTCAGATATGGGTTAAGAATTGGCTCGGACTGAAAAAGTTCTTCATTGGAGTGAGATATCGCACACAATTTAAATTGTAACTTTCACTCTTGACTGTGTAGGCGAGCTTATGACAACGGTTTAAGCGCTCGCTCGCTCCCCATAACCTACGTCACACGTTACCTTCGTTTACCACTGACAAGTCAACAAGCGCCCACGCTCGATGACCCCAAATGACCCGGAACACGCACATACAAACTAGAATTTCTCGGAAAATCAGCGCGACACAAGAAAAAAAAACTTTTAGATATGCTCTCAACACCTTGAAGGATGTCATTTAAAAGATGTTGGTTTTAGAGTTCAGTTCCCCTTTAATTAAAACTGAAAGCTCTAGGTACGGGACTTGTAGGGGCTATTTAGAGCATTTACGGTATCTGAAAATACTGGTTTACCACGTCTTGCCGGAACTAAACAGTATATAATGTATACCAATCCTAAAGAAACCTAGGAGACCGTACTTATACGGCCAAAACCGGTAGATAACCGGCGATAATTGGCATTGCCGTAGCCAATTAGAACACGCAAAAAACCGATACCTTTGACTAGAACAAAAGTGATTTATGGTTGTTTTTGCAAAAGTTAAAGTGCAGTTGAAAGAAACAGTACTCGGTTTCTAATCCTATAAAATATTTGTGTAATAAGTAATAATGAGTACAGACAACCGGGTCATCTTGGATTTTTATGTGGTGTCAGTTCATGTGCTTGTACCAATAACGAATCCAGAGCCGAGTTGTTCAAAAGACGATTAGCCTAACCCAGGGTTAATTACCATGACAACCAATAGGTTTTGTTAAGAGTTAATCCTGGGTTAAAGTTAATCGGCTTTTTGAACAACCGGCCCCAGAAGCTCTCCTTTTCTCCATTACTATCCAAAGAAAGCGCGAAGGTTGTTTGCAGATGGCAAAGCATTTGCTCCTGAGGAGCATGCCGGGAATGGAACCCGGGCCTGCCAATAAATTTGTAGTAGGGCTTATATATTCCTCATTGAAATCTTGTAGCTGAAAAAATTACAGCGTCAATATCTCATAACAGACCATGTTGGTGATGTTTTGATGAAGTGAACGAGAAAATCGCCAACTTCCTTAAAGGCAAGGACCCGCGTTGTAAAAGAAAATGCTTCTCCTGTTGAGTAGGGCAGAACTGCCTACACTATTAAACAGGCGCCTGCAAGACCTCTGTATACTCATGTACAAGGTCAAGCATATGATCTGCCCCTCATATATTTGCGACATTTTTAGAAGACACTCTAACAGTTACAATCTCAGACAATCTGACTTTTAATTACCCAGATATAACACTACTAAATATCGCATACACTCAATTAGACACTTAGGCCCAAAGCTTTGGGGTAAACTCCCGAAATCAAACAGGGAGGCAGTTTCACTCTATTCTTTCAAAAACAAATACGAAAGCTTAACCTAACTGAACTAATCGATGATGGCTGTAGGGGCTGTGGCTTGTGCTCCTTTTAAAGTAAAATTCTTACTGCTGTGTAATTATATTTGAGATTTTACTGTAAATATTTGAGAATTTATTGTAAATAGTTTTTTTAAAATAGTTTTTAATATTTTAGTATTTATAAGTAGTATCTATACTTATCTAATATTTTCTATTTTTCTTTAATGTCCCCATATTAGCAAATGAATTTTCTCCCCAGCTAGACGGCTTTTCTGACATTTCAATGAAATTGATATCTATCTATCTACTTCCTCTATATCTTACATCTTTCAAAATTCAATTTTTGGACCAGGTGGCGTTTTGACTTCCCCCTGAACGATAGAAACAAAGAAACACATTACCACTAAAATTTAAACAACGACAATCGTTTCTTCCATACAGTAGCGGTAAAAGAAACGCAAGTGAAGTTTGTTTCGTTTCGTTCTTCGTTTTATAAAAAATTTCGTCCAAATTTCAGGGAAATATTATTCTAATGTTACATGAAACAATTTTATACATGAATTGTGTGTTTATTTTATGTCATGTCTCTTCGGAGGTTGAGTGACAATTGAAGTAGACGAGCGAGCGCCTGGCTCAGGCCCTTTTACAGTGCGGGTCCCTGTTTAATCATTGAACCCAACACCAGAATACATGAAATCATGATATACGTTTTCTTTCAAAAGGAATCGATTATGGGCAGCCATGGCGCCGTACGTTTGGAGATAACGTTACATTCACCGACTGGCGCAAGGACAACTACTATCACGTGGTACAACAGGAAGTTGGAGATGCAAAGCACGTGGGCTTGGAATTCGACAACGTGAGCTTGGATAGCCACAAGTTGTTTTCTGACGCAATACCGAAGGCAAAGTTTTCCGACATCGGTTATCCGACAATGTGCATGCGCCTGATCAAATCTCCTGAGGAAATCGCGTTGATTAGACATGGCGCCCGCATTGCTGATATGGGTGGGGCAGCGGTGGTAGAAACGTTGAGAGAAAACGTGCCCGAGCATGAGGTAGCGCTTGCTTCCACTGAAGTTATGGTGCGTGAGATTGCAGACACTTATCCAGACTCGGAAATCATGAACAGTAAGCTTTTAATGTTTACTTATTTTCAGTGCCGCTCCTAACTTGGATCCAGTCCCTGATCAAAGAGCTAGGTCTCCGTCAGAAGCGTGGGGTAAAGCACATAAACCTGTTCCATTGCTTAGTCACTTGATCTGAACTGGGTAAACAAAGTCGGCGGCGAACGGAATATTTTGTTCTTAGGAAAACTATGAAAGAAAAAATCATCTGTTGCCAAGAACGTTAAAAATACACTGAAACAATGGACCTTTGAGCGGAGGGGTTGGCGCAGTGGTAAGATCTCTGCTCCCGATCCTGAGGTCCCTGGTTCGATCCCCGGCCTGGTCGAGGGTTGAATATTCGGGCGAATACTCAGCTTTCCATACTTCCGGGTCGGTAAAATGAGTACCAGCATACATGGACCACTTTGAAGCGGCTGCCTGAGGCGCCTATACGTATACATGCTTCCGGTCTGCTGGGGGTAAACTGATCATTGTAAAGCGTTTTGAGCTTTCTTAAGGGTATAAATGCATCAACTTAACCTTTTTTTAAAAAATTGTGCATCATATTGCGTCTCTCGTGTATTGTTAACCCAATTCCAAGACTGTGTGACGTAAACAGCGGATTTTAGGTCTGTTCTAAGCCTAAATTGCTGTTTGCTCAACTTGTTCCGCACGTGTGCGGCAAAAATTTTAGTTAGATCCGAGCTCGCGAAGGGAAAAATCTCACTAAAAATTTGCCGCACATGTGCGGAACAAGCTGAGCAAACAGCCTCGCGAGCAAACAGCTCAGCTCTTTACCTCAAGTGTGCTCCGGCCTTAATCAAAATTCCGTTATTTCGGTCAGTGATTGTGTAGGCTTAGTATTTAACTTTATCAACATATCTTTTCTAGCATGGACTTGGTTTCAATCTGGAATCAATACTGATGGAGCACATAACCCTGTGACTACACGTAGAGTGCAGAAGGGAGACATTCTCAGCCTGAATTGTTTCCCAATGATTGCTGGGTAAGGTCTCAAAGCATCAATTAATGCAAAACAAAGCTTCATTAACTTGTAGTATTATGTGATAAATACATTATCGTCGCCGTAACATGATAGGCAAAGCTTCATTAACATTTTTTCTCCTTTTTTGGACGTACTCGATTTTGTCTGACGTCCAAAAAAGAAGAAAAAGAAGTTAACGAAACCTTGTTACAAAGCAAGCCACGTGTAGCGGAACGGAAGTGATAAAAAAAACGCACAATAAAACGCTGGGTCATCAAAACACGCAAAGCATCTTGGTAGTTCATGAAATTCGTAAAGCATCATGTCAGTTCAGTTAAATTACAGGCTAGAGACCGTTTTGAGTGTTACAAATACTCGCACGCGCTCACAGTACAATGAATTCACAGGGGTGGCCACCTTTGAAATCGTTGCACGCAACGTTGCCCGAAGTAGAAACCGATCCTACTCCTGCAACATTGCATGCAACGGTTTCATCTAGTGGATGCACGAAGGATTTCAGTTGCGCGCAACGTTGCATGCAATGTTGCACCGTGTAGCCACGGCTTAAGCTTCACTTCGTGCAGTATGGAAAATTTCTAGTTGTAAGGTCAGCAAGTGCGTGTATTTGTCAACAAAACCCGAAGTAACAGACTCTAACTCTTTAAATTCTCAGCCTGAGTTCACTGGTCGCGAAATTCGACGCGCAAAGGCTTTCTGCACGACCTGAAGAAGGCATCAACTAAACAAAAACAAACAAAAAGGAGAATAACTTGAATGGCCAGGAATTTTCACTGAACTTGAGTAAATACTTTTGATACTAAAACTGTATTGTAGCCAAAAGCTAAATTAAAGAAAGCGCACATAAAACTGAACTTTCGGTGAACGTTAGCCGGCACGAATAAGCGCATGTCAATCACTGTCAGAGTTGTCGTCACTTTTTCTTGTCGCGTCATAATTGAAAGTGAAACTACAATTTTTGAAACTACGTTTTCAAACTAAAGTCGACAAATTTGAGCGAACTGGTTCAGTTAAACTTAAGAAAACCCTGCACTTTTAGCCTTTGTCATTGAAGTGGAAGAATACGTTATAAATAACGCACTCTGTAATTTTGTCGTCGCCGGCTAGGAAACGGCCGGGAACTCACGTGATAAATTTAAACCAATGAGGTACGCGGATCATAGATTGTTTATTGATAACGCAATGCATTACGGTATTCGGAAAAATACGAAAAGCCTCAGGTAAATAAAAAAAACCAGTAAACCACATTAACCGTAAATTTTCGATTACACTCCGTGGCGCTTATTAATTTTGCCGTGTTTTTGGTACGGCGCTTATTCGAAACGCGGCGATTATTAGAATTGCAGCGCTTATTCGGGGAGCTGCCTAGAAGAGTTTGAGTTTGCAATGCCCTCTTTGTTCTGTAAGTTTATTGGTTTATAATCGTCATTACTATTAGCTAGTCAGAGAACCCAACTGGTTTAACGTCCTTATTCGAGAAGACGCAAATGTCAAACCGTTTGGCAGATGTTTTAGAAATAGCAGTTACCTTTTCCATAGTTATTTTAAGACCCTGAGTGAAGGTCCGTCATTAGGAATCGAACCCGGGTCTTCCGCTTGACAGACTGGCTCCTTACCAACTAGCTAGGCTGTGTGTTTTTTTTTTTCTTTTTAACTGTGTAATTGTAATTAGTGCAAAAATTAAGAATACATACCATAGTTTATTTCCCTGGGTACTAATTGTTAGATATTTTTAAATACCTAGACTTTCACTCGACAAAACGAGCACTGTGATTGGTTGGTTCCCGGTCACGTGCTCCTGATCAAATTCAAACGCATCCCGACCGGGATACAATTGCGCAATTGTTGCCCGCCCGCCATCTTTGTTTTTTTTGCTATATGATTGTTTAAAGTGCCTATGAAGTGAACATTTTTATTATTTCCTTGGGTAGACCTTGCTAAATGAGGCATAGCGGTCTAATTTTTTTTCAAAATCTTTAATGGTTCTTGAAATATTAACATTTAAAATTCTCTTGAACTTAATGACGTAATGTGGGGTTCCAACAAATTTACATTGTTTTAAATTCTGCTGCCAATCTATAACCTTTCGATGTATTTAAGCCAAACTTGGGCTGCTGATGTATCCAAGGTAGATAGATCACCACTGCAGGTCTGGCTCAAATTTGCCCAAAGGTTATGGATTAACAGCAGATTTAAATAAAATGCAAATTTGTTGGAACCCCACATTACGTCATCAGTTTAGAACTTTAAATGAACCATAAAAAATTTTGAAAGAATTTTTTTCACGGCTATTCCTCACTTATCAAGGTCAACGGAAGTAATAACATTTTTCGCTTCATAGGCACTTTAAGGGAAAGTCTAAATATATAACAAAGCACTTAATGTATAGTCCCTCGAAAAAAAAGTTAGTATTGTTAGTTTTGTTTTTCCTCGGGTCCTGATGTTTACGGTACTCTCGGGGAAAACAATAAATTTAACAGTTTCCCTGAGGACTATACATTAAGTTTATTTTATTTCCCCCAGATATTACACAGCTTTGGAGAGAACATTGTTCTTTGATCACGTGCCATCTGACCGTCACATGGAGATATGGGAGCTGAACTGCAAGGTGCACCGTCGAGGCCAAGAACTCCTGAAACCAGGCGTCCGCTGCTGCGACATCGCCAAAGAACTAAACGAGATCTTCATGGAACACGATCTTTTGCAGTATCGCACCTTCGGGTATGGTCACTCGTTTGGCGTACTGTGTCATTACTACGGTCGGGAGATTGGGGGCGAGTTAAGAGAAGACAACGAAACTGTGATACAACCAAATATGGTGCTGTCTATGGAACCAATGTTGACCATCCCGGAGGGTGAACCTGGGGCGGGAGGATATCGCGAACACGACATCCTGGTCATTACCGAAACGGGAAATGAAAACATCACAAAATTTCAATTTGGGCCAGAGTTTAATGTCGTGAAAGGATAGACAGTGACTGAACCAAATCTTCTTATTCTAGAGAGATTCGAAATTGAATTGAGTATGGCTACAATTCAAACACAAATACAATGCACCTGCCTTTGTATTGTGGCAAGTTTCACAGTTGGACCATTTCATTATCTTAAGCCCCTCTCACTTTCAATCTTGTTCTCCTTTCACTCGATATTTTACTGTAAATTTTGTCTCAAATAAACAGGAGAAAAAATACAGTCAAAATTCTAAAGAGGGACACCTGCGGGACCGGCCTCAGCTGTCCGTATTAGCCAGGTATCCGTCTTGTAGAGACATAAAACACAGTATAGTAAGAAAACGCACGGCGGGGACCAAGTTCTGGTGTCCGTTTTACAGAGGAGTTTGTCTTATATGAGTGTTCGACTGTAGCATAAATCGTGTTGGGGCATGTAATAAGGCGCGGGTACACCTAAAGCGTGCTTTGTGGCCACTTGTCCTCATGTTTCGTACGATATCTCCGTCCATGATTTGGATCTGCAGAATCGTATCGCTTATAACACTGTTGTTATGAATGGGAATCAGCTTGAATATTTTAAGATTTTGAGTTTGATTGGTATTTTTAAAGAGAATTTTGAGTTTGGTAATTTTTTTTAAAGTTTAAAAGTTAATATTTGATGTAAAAACGCCAAACCGTTCTCAAACCAAAGCTGTACTAGTCCCTTGCCAGGAGGAACGGTTTGCTGATTTTACTCAAATTTCTTCCAATTCAAATATCTTGTTCAACTTCCTCACTATCCAACAAAAGTTTAGGTGTACTCTCGCCTTAAAGGCCAAAAGCATAATTCCGATGAAATTCATATAATGGGGAAGGGGGGGAGGAGTGGGTTGAGGGTAAGAAGGGAGGGAGTTTTGAAGAAAAACAACATTATTAGCGCCAGTGTTTGATATAACAAGTCCCACAAGCTTTAACTTTTCAATCCCATTTCCCATAGTTCCCGAATGGACGCGCTTTCTGAGGGAGAATTATTATTTTTACGTTGCACCTCAAAAAGCGCTTCAATTTGCCCCCAAAGCTGTAGAAATGTAATAAGCTATGTTTACTAGAAAACAGAATGAAGAATAAGTGATCTTATTACATTTTAGGAGCAATTATATACAAAATTCAAACTTCCCATACATTTGCTTTTAAAAATTCGGTTTGCGTTCAAATATCGTTTCGGGAGCGAGGGCGGCCTGTGACAGAACAACACTATGCAACACCGCACATATTTTCTGTATAAAACAAGCAGATCGAAACACTTATTTCTCTTTACTCTAACGCAACTTGGCATATTTCTATGCAACCCATACATTAAACCTCTCACAACCACAATTTAAAAGCTTTCCGGTCCGTGCCCATACCACCCACCCCTCCCCTCCTCCCACAATCCCTTAACCCCGCACACATTTACTATGCATAAACTCCAAGTGCAATTACCACTCTCGCACATATTACAATACAGGTACAATTACTACATATTACACCAACCAAACCAACTCGCTTACCCACGGCACCCTGGAAAATTTCAATCTTTTTAAAGCCTTGTTCTTCTAACTACCATTTTAAAGTTTTTTTTCCGTTT
The DNA here is from genome assembly GCA_026413305.1 of Hydrozoanthus tunicans. Classification (NCBI taxonomy): domain Eukaryota; kingdom Metazoa; phylum Cnidaria; class Anthozoa; order Zoantharia; family Hydrozoanthidae; genus Hydrozoanthus; species Hydrozoanthus tunicans. Next base: position 8,115 of record JAOBAT010062796.1, on the reverse strand, counting down.
TACCCCACCCCCACCCAATCCTCCTCATGACATATCTTGTGATATTTAAACATAACACATGTACTAGTATTTTTATGCCAGACACGTGTAAAATTTTAAAAAAGTACTTTTCCTGGTATAGTCATACAACAGGGATGGTCTTAAGTGTTCCGGCTCGGTGCGAATACCCTCTTAATGTTTTAAAAATAAAAGTCACTGTGTCTAGTCACGGGTAGATGAAAAAGAACAAAACGCCAGCTTTGCCAAACAAACACTCGGCAAAGTATTTGAAGATTTAACGTCTTTTTCAAAAGACAACATTGCACCCACAGGTCAAATAGAGTGGGAAACTTCGGCTATAATCTCTTTCAGATAATTTTTTTTCTGTTTTGAATTGTTCAGATATAGTTCCCCTCGTTTCGTGTGTTAGGAAATTGTATCGACTTCGTTGTTTTTGCTTTGCCAAGAAATTTACGTCACATGCACTTTTAATGTTTTGGTTGACAGAATTCCGGTTGACCAGGGTAAACCAGGTCTTCAGACCACATACTTGAATAATTTTGAACGACCTATAGCTTTCGCGGTGAATAAGGGAAACCGGGTTAGACTTGATCAACTGGAGTTCATTATGAAAGCCGAACTTCACTTGAACAACCGGAATCCGGTATATGAAGCAGCTCATTGATCAAAAAACAAAAAGAACTCAGTCTGCCTTTTCGAAGGGAGTGTTGTCTACTCAACTCTACTCTAGTCCGAGGAAAAACCCTTATTAACTTCGCAGGTAAGAATTCGCTAAATTCTACAATTTTATCCTGAAACTGTAAAATGGTGTGAGAAACAGCGGTTCTGAAACTTCGTGTTTTCAGCTGAATTACACAGCCCTCGTAATACCGACTGACCGAGACAAACAATTACCCATGGTTAGTTATTACTGATATGGATATTTAAGATAACTGTATTTGAACAAAACAGTTGTTTTCACCTTTTTAACGAAATAAAGCAAAAGTAGAAGTTCTGACTGAGGCCTTGACAGGCTCAGTTCGCCTCGTACCTTCATGTTATAGCTGCTTAGTTTGAATTCCATAAAACCTCTAGCTCGTACTACTACAAGTGTTTATGTGCTTGTGTTCGCCTGAACAGTTAAGAAATGACTCGAATTGTTTAATTTTAAGTAGCGGATTTGTTTAGGAATGCTTTAATCTCCTAGAAGAAGTATTTTTTCAAAACTTTCATCAGTCAGTTGTAAATTGTGATCCATTTGCTACTACCAATTGCAACACGTAAAGCGCACGTTTTTTGAAAGTTAGGATGATCAGTAAAACATATTGAATGTTACACTTTAAAAGTATCCCTTGGCCTTAGCTTATGATCTTCGAGATTGCTTCCAATATTTGAAAGGTCTTACTGTTGTTCGCTTTTGCAAAATGTTTATTCATTAAAACTTATTTGCTTGAACGTAACGAGTGTGGCATCATTCCTATTACGCACTAACCCGTCATTCAAGAATATTTTTGTAAACAAATCCCTTGAGCCTTTGCGGTCGTTGCGATCTTCTGTCACGCGCCAAGCAGTCGCCGTGAGGCAAGTGGGAGAGAGAAATATACTTCTGAAAATAGACAAATGGGTTTGGCTTTTCGACAACCACGAGCAACTAGATAAGCAAGATAAAGCCCAATCTGTGCGCAAGTGAGAATACTTTATGTCAGAATGGAGTCAGTGGGTGAGATTGGTTTTGCTCCACGTGCAAGTACTGCTACAACTCTGTGCATCGTCGGAAAATCACATGCTGTGCTGTGCTCTCAAATGGAAGTGACAATTACACGACTGATTCTTTGTCTAAGTCTACCACCTTTGGTTCCTCCTAGAAAGTTCAGGGAAAAATATTTTCGGTTTTCGCTCCCATGCTTCCAGATGGAGAGTAAGAATTAAGATTTAAGGCGTGTATCAGTTTGAATACAGTATCGCCTGAAATAACAATCAGATGAAAGGACTGGACAGTCCTGTTTGTGCATTAATCAGCCATGTGGTGGTCTTGCAGAATGTTTCTCTTCAAGAAGAACGCGTTCGGTGTATTAGAGCCACATAGTTTGTGGCACCTGCAGGTTGTGGGAACTTACATATAAACACTCAAATGCTTGCTTTGAACAGTATTACTGACCGTCCAGATTCGGAGCTGATCATGGTAGAGAAAATGCGAAAGTCTGGGAGCTACAATTTAATGGAAGAAACCCAGGAAGACATTATTGGGCAGCCATATATGTATGTATTGCTAGCACATCAGTCACAATCAGAGAAATAAGCATCTGTGATGGCATGCACTTGTTCTGTATGCCCTATTTATTATTTGTACACCTTCCTAGTGTTGAAGATGTGGTGTGTATAGACCTTATTTATAAATGGCAGTAGTTTTAAAATTCTTTTGTCTTCATTCAAATTAGACCTCGGAATGGCCATGAAGTTATATTCATATGAAGAGAAATAACAGGAAAAGGGTCTCATGGAACTAACAGGAATCGAATAATTCAAAGAGCGAATCCAACTACTTCAAGCTTGCCTCTGTCAATGGATTAGATCAATTAAAGGTTGAATTAGGAATTAAGCAATACTTTGGAAGAAACTAGCTTTAAAAATAAAGCAAAAAAAAAACCCAAAATAGCACTGATATTACGGGCCTGCGCAAAAGCCAAAAATTCGAGTTTTTTCTGTGACAAAAACTCGGCTGACGGCATTTCCTGTGAGCACTATGTTTTTGGTCGATTCAATCTCTCTAGTCTATATCATTTGAACTTAGTTTGAAGTGCTATCCTACAATGTGTGTGGTCAGTGAAACAAAAAAAAAAAAAAAAAATTCAAACCAACATAAAAATGTAGCGTGAAGGACCCCTTTTCCTGTTAACGCCCTAGATATATACGTTATTAGTATATACCGAATCAGGGAATAGCTTTGTTTGCACGCTCTGATTGGTTCCGGAATAAGTAAATATTTTGTTACTGTTTCAGGAACCAATCAGTGCGCACGAAAAAAAAAAAAAGTTTTGAGAAAGCTGTCAAAACGGCGACTAGCTCGTTTCGCGACAATCTCGGAATGAGGAAATTCACGAAATAAAGGGTTAAGCCATTCACAAAAAAGGGCCACTAAATTTTGGGTGTGTGTATTTACAAGTAGGATGAAAGTTGTTTTACCCCGAAATTTAAAGAAAAAGTGCAATGATTAAAGTGAGCGCGGGCTTTTCATACCGATGCGTTTGAAAATTTGAACTGATAAATTTGGTTCAAACCTGACACTCAACCAACTCTCACCTGAATCTATTCGACTGATTTGGTATGTACTAAATTCGTGTCTCGGTAAATATCCACTAGTCATCTCCAATTCGGGGGATACATGCTTACCATAGAAGTATGCTAACTAATGCAGTTACTACTATTCTGATTTCAGAAAGTGCAGCCAAACGGACTCCCGAACCGACAACAGAACCAAAACCTTTAGCAGCTGCCAAGTGATGGAATAATACGTTTAAGATTGAATTGCCCATGTCACTGTAGTTAAGTTGCTAGATTCCTTAGGTAGATACTTATTTAATTAGTTAGACACTTGTATTAGCATGTACAGGGTAGTCAAAGGCTTAATTACGTACAATAACTGTGTATGCCAAAAAACTTTAGAAAGATACTAGAGATGCTAAAAATTTCGCGATAGATCTTTTCCTGTAGTCATTGACTCAAACCCCGTGGGGTCAATTTAATTTTTCTATAGCAAGTTATAAATCTGTTAATAATAAGGAATAAATTGGACCTCTTGTGAAATATCTGGATCACTACATTCATTTATCACACCATAACCAATGAAACAAGGAAAGATGCCGCGCGAGCTGTTTAAGAACTCTTGATGCCCTTAGTTCAAGAACTTTTAAATCGTTTATCGTATACGCTCTGACAAGCCATGCACCCTCTCTAATAAGTCCCCCTTCTCTAACAACCTCCCTCTTACTAAGAAGCCACCCTCTTAAATAAGCCTAGCTCTCTAAAAAGCCCCACTTCTCTAACAAGCCACTCTCTATAATAAGCCTCCCTCGCTTATAAGCCCCCTTTTAACTTCTAATAAGCCCCCCTCTCCAAGGAGCCTCCCCGGCATGCGTTAAAACTTCAAGCTTTAACACCCCCCCCCCCCCCCTAAAAAAACAAAGAAATCACAACATAAACTAAACCTAAAGCTAAAATTAAGGAGTATTCAGTATCACGAGTAGGTTTGTTTGTCAATTGTCTTATCTGTATTAGTTTTCGAAAACTGCTGACTATAACGCCAGAGAAACACAGAGTTACTAGCTAGTTGCTATTAAATCTGATTGGCATTCAGACTTCGTCATGTGTGTTTCTATTTAAGCCCTCTTCCCTCTCTAACAAGCACCCCCTGCGTATAAGCCCACCCCCCCGATCTCTGAGAATCGATTCTTCAATGATGACATATCAAATATAGTGTTTATTGTCTGATTTATGAAAATTCATGAATTTTCTTTTATCAGTAATTGAACCATGCCTCGGTTAAAAATTTTGAAAAATATTTTTTTACACAGAAAAAGCATTGCGCTTGTTTACATAAAGCGGTTTTGAAAATAATGAAATACAGCCATTTTTAACGTTCTATGTCGACGGCAAGCGACAAACTCCAAAGCAAAGATTTCTGCGTTCAAGACCGAAGCATTCTATGTTGATTGAAAAAGTTCATGGCTCGTACGTTTCCAGTCACGATTTTCTGTTCTAACGAGTTGCTCAGTTGTCTGGTAAATCTCAGTGTATCTGGAATATACGTGCACTGATTTTATATATCTGGTGCGTTATGAGCGATTCTAATGCCCCGGAATTGAACCCCCTTAGAATTCCCGCGCGCCTGGCGCTCACACGGCCAAAACTGCCTCGGTTGATATTTTTTCCTGGCTACGGGCCTGAATCAGTCCTATAACTTATTGTTTTTCCCTTTATTATCTATTACGCGTTTATGAGGTTATTATGCTGACCTAGACAACGAGTCTTTTCATTTAAACCAACAACGCTGGTTGTTCGGTTTATTAGCTATTCAAGGTCTTTGTTCCAACACGTGTTAGTCGATATAAAATGTACTGGAAAATGCTGGGTTGAACCGAGTACGTGAAGTTATGTTTTGCGGAATTTCCCGAAAAAGGGAAACTTCGAACAAACATGGCACTGAAAAACTGTCTTTACTTTAAGTTTCCGGATCATAATTTTAAACTTGATTAGCGTCAAAAAAGTACACGTTAAATGAGCAGTCAGAAACACAGTTCGGTATTGTGTGTATCTGTGACTTATCTTCATTTGATCAACTGTTTAGCTATCACCACGTGCTTGAATCATGACCTCTTGTGGGAATAGGATATATTGGCTAAAGATCGTTTTTCTCTTGAGTTTATTCCAACAAAGAACAGTTCTTTATAACAGCGTTGAGTATACCTGGCCGATAGCGACATCCAGGGTGTTGTATAAATTTTCTTTTCAATCCTGCTTTTATTTTAATACTTCTTCACCAAATGTTGCTTATATCTGCATTTTTGGCCAAAGCAAATCATTTTCCAAAACTAGTTTCCGTACCAGTCTAAAATGTCGACGAAAGTAGGAAACACCGAGATTTTTGAAAAAGTATCAGTAAGACTACATCACTTGTAAAACGAACCTTGAATCTTGAAGTATTAAAGGGCACGAAAACTCGATTCCATGATAATACTACAACCAACAAGTTCTTTCATGGAAAACGCGAACGTTCAGTACACTACTAGTATATACTTAGGAACTCTGAATTACTACACCTTGCTGGAAACAAAATAAATGAAAAGATAGGATTATGTACAATGATAAATTGTTAAAGAATGTAAAAATGCCCAAATAAAAGAGAGGAACTTACTTGTCAGACACACTTTGGGTACCTGTTGGTACCTATAATCTTAGAGATCGGATTTTTTTTTGTCATTTTATGTGGTACATGCGATTTAAATCGTTTTCCTTCCCTGCAAGTTTGACACCTGTGAGGGCTCCAAGCTAAATGGATTCCAGCGCATATTGTTGTCATATTGCGAACAAAAATTGCTGTTGAGTGTAAACAACTTTAAAACCCGGTGCAGCGTGATTTAAACCCCACGTGCGTTCTTTGCTACACGCATTGTGACGCTGAGTGGAAAAATGACACTCACTGGCGAATAGCATGCTATTAAACACTTTTTAAAAAACGCGGAAATTTTGTTGGTCCAAATAATACTTACTGTTGATACTACTTTATTTTGTTTTTTAAAGGTCTCTCATAGCGGTCTAATGAAGGTGGGGAGACGTTAGAGCACATAACAATAGTAAGTTGTTTTCCGAGAAAATTTTCACGAACAATACAAAATGCCAGCACTCGGCTGCCACGTAGCATCGCTGAAACTGTGGAAAAGTGAATAGGATTCTTCTACATCAAACAAGAGAAACAATTTGTGTGGAGAATAATCCCCCATACTATAAGCAATGGCTATGGCGTAAGATAATACGAAACTATGTTCATACTAATATGATTAACATTCTTTAATTTCGCCTAATCAACTTATACCGTCTATATTGTGTTTGAGCACTGGGTTTGTTTTTCTTCAAGAACAAGGGATGACAAATATCTGATATAACAAATAACAAATTGCTAAAGTTCGACTTATTATCAAATTTTTGTAAGTAATTGCGCGTTTGCCCTATCGACCTACAGTATTTACGTCTGACACAATTTCTTGAACCCTTGCCAAGCTCAGATATCGATATTCAATGCACTGACACATACATTGGCTTCCGCTTCTTCGGTGCGCTTCGTGGATTCAAACACACGCGTCAGCAGGTACCTAAAGTTCTGCAATAAAAAACGTTCCCAGAGGCGTGACTGCATCAGTAGCTCATGAAACAAGTTGCTACAAAGGCCTGCTAGCTTGAAAGACTTGTCTGGTAAGTTTACTAAGGTGCGTTACATGTTCAACGATTGAGTTAACCTTTGATGACAGGAAGCATTTTGGGTTGTTGTGCAAACCACAACTTCACATGAATCACTCGTTCAGAGTAAATGCTTGTTACAAAATTCCTAATTGTTCCGGGTTTCAGTACTCCAAATTATCTAAAATCTGTCTCTTCCATGTGTTCGTACTCGGATCATAAAACTAGAATTTTTAAACGTTGTCTCTCTTCAATACGTTCATTCATTTATTGTAAATCCCATTTTGTGATTGTTTTGGCCAAATATTGATGAAAGAATTTCTGTCGGAGTAAATTTGTCTCGCAAACTTGCTCATAGAATTCTTTGAAAGTGAAAACAAAGGCATGAGATTAGAAAAGTTTTAAACTATCTTAGACTGACTTCAATGTGACTTGAAGTTTCAATTTAAATCTTTTAAAATACAGTAAATTAGATTAGCTGTTTAATATCAACTATCAGCATTTGAAATTAGAGAGCATAAATTTAAATCTTTAGCCAGGAGCAGATTTGCAGTTTTACAAAGGGTGACACTTTTTCCTAAAAGGCTTCCATAAGAACTACTAAAGTACGCCAAAAACATTGTTCCGTTTTAATAGGCTATGGGCAGTATGGATACTGCACGGTGTTTTATTCTTCTTGCAACTCTGTTCAGCCTTCAGACAGGTAAGTGAGTTGAAATTCTAACATTAACAAACTGAATGCCAGTGAATGAAACTGCCTTTCTTTAAAATTAACCCAGTTTAAGATACTCAAATTACTGAGTGGTTTTGTGTGCGCCGATGCATCAAAATAATTAGCTTAGTGCTTGTTTGAGAAATATTTAGTACTTTTTTAAAATGATCTCTTTGGGAGTCGTGGGGGTTGGGTGAGAAGGGGAGATGTAACGACAAGAAGAGGAGACAAGCCAAGGGGTGCTGCGTGAATAAAGTTTTAAAAGATGGCTTGGAAAGGTTTTTACCAATTAGATGGTATGCGAACCAACACTTGGATGAAAATGTGGTTGAAAAAAGCAGAAGTTTTCTTCTATTTGGTAGACTGCGGGGAGTGACTAACGTCCGTGGTTAGTAACGCCGCCTGGTTAGCCTAGTTGGTAAGGTGCCAGTCTTTCGTGCGGGAGGCCCGGGTTCGATTCCCGGTGCCGGACC
>JAOBAT010062785.1:0-24660 GCA_026413305.1 Hydrozoanthus tunicans | reverse complement strand
ATCGTGGTCATCATTTAAGAGGACGTCCTCCGCCTCAGTGGAAAGTGGTTGCCCGTTCACATTAGCCATAATCAAAGTGATTACAATAAACACGACCGACCGCTCTGGAATTACGCGCGCAACTATTCGCTCGGGCTACTCGCACATATCTCACGTGACTCACTAGTGAGTAGGACTGGTGTCAAAATAGAATTGAAAACACAAGTGATATTGATCCTAAGTTTTAAGAGGAACTAGGCGGTTACATGTTCATGACATCGAGGTCGGTATCCCACGGGAAAGCGTTCGATAATTCAACTCATTTTATCCTAAATTTCTTCCAATACTGCTGAATGTATAATAACATTCTTTGAAAACATTCGGAAGAGGTTTGAAATCGTTTCTAAGGCATTTTTGTGAAACTTTTTAAAAATTCGGAAAATCTTCGGAGGTATTCAGAACCGTTCGGAAAATGTTTTAAGACATTTTTGAGACTTTTTAAAATTTTCGGAAAATCTTCGACCAGCGACCAATTAGCGCTAAGTAATTTTGCCCTGAAAATTAAGAAAAACGCCCCCGCCCCCCATTATCCAAGCAGCTCGAAGTAATTTTGCATTCTATGTTACAAAAGAAAACGCATTACTGCACATTGTCAGTGAGCAATAACCTACAGATCAGTGAAGCTGTTTTATTGAGAAACAATTTGCTGCAACATTTCCCGTGGCTTTGGGGTAAAAACGATAGAGTTGCTGTCAGGAAACCAGTGTGTAGAAATCCCCTAAAAATACCTAAGCGAGAAAGTTTTCGACCCTAAAAATACTTCATAGCATAAAATTCTGAGAAAACACGCTCGTTTTGTTTGGCCACCTCTAAAATACCGTTTTCTAAAACAACCTTGATTTTTCTCTGAAAAGCACTAGAAAATAATAAACCCCAATTTTTGAACGCTAAGTGAATACGAAGAGCACCACTATCTATCAAATGAGGGAGTACCCCTCCCCCCCTGGTAGTATGTATGTTGTGGTTCAACTTTTCCCTTGGTTTGAATTTTGTTTTTTTTTTTTGTTTCAAGCTCATATTCCTACATTAACATATCAAAAAAACAAAGAAAAAATAAAATTTAAACCAAGGGCAAAATTTGATGGATCACATCATATGATTGTTAATCAACTCAGGAGTCTTGAATATCCTGTGGTTCGAATTCCACGTATTCAAACATTCCCTCCATGTTAAGGTTGACATAGCCTGCTGCGTTGGAAAGCATATTCTCAACGGCTGTGCACAAGGTTTCAAAGGTTGGACGCAACTCAGGCTCGAGCTTCCAACACGACGACATCAACCTAAACAAACCCTCCGAGCAATGAGGTGGTTTCTGCAGCCGATACCCACAACTCAACTTGTTCAGGAGTAGGTTCGGAAGTACATCCGGGTAGGGAAAGCCCCCGAACGTCACCATCTCCCAAAGCACTACCCCGTATGACCAAACGTCACTTTTGGTTGTAAACTCAAAATGTTCAATGGATTCCGGAGACATCCATTTTAAAGGAAGGCGACCTCCCGATTTCTTCACGTAGACGCCATCAGTGTACAGGCTACGAGTCAAACCGAAATCACAAACCTTTGCTGTACCATTCTCCGCCAGCAACACATTTCTTGCAGCAAGGTCTCGATGGACCAACTCGTTTTGAGATATATGTCTCATCCCTTTCGCAACATCGAATGCAATTTTTAACAAGTCCTTTTCAGAGACTGGAGGATCCATATTAATGTACACTGATGCTTGACCTCGGCGACTTGCGCGTAAGAAGGACAACAAATCGCCCCCACCGACAAACTCGGTGACTATGTACAGCGGTCCATCTGGTGAAGTACATGCGCCGATAAGACTGACAACATTTGGATGGTAACCAACTTTCTTAGAAATTTTTAATTCTGCCAGCATGTCTTTGTAATCAAATCTCGTAGCGTCATCCTTCAGTGTCTTCACAGCAACTTTTACATCGCCTTCATCTTTAAAAAAGATTGAACCTTAAGTTAATACAAGACATAGTTAATATAACCGCCGACTGGTTAGCCCAGTTGGTAAGGCGCCAGTCTGCCGTTCGGAATACCCAGGTACGATTCCCGGTGCCGGACTTTCACTCAAATAACTGAGGAGAAAGTGATGCCTTTACTTTAACATATCTGCTTCTATGTAACAATAGTACTAATCGCTTGCAGTGTGGTTAGCTATAGAATGGCTAGCTACAAAAGAAAGAAAAATATCTGTTTTGGAAAAACAATCAGCTCCCTTAGTTGAAGCTTCCCATACAAGCTTCGCCGCCAAATTTTTGAATGATTGCTGGAAATGAAAATTTCTCCTCAGTCAGTAACAGCAATCCTATAAATGGCAACTTTTAGCTGCAATAGGCATTTCGTTTATCAAGTATTATTTGGAAATAGCTTCATAGTTTATAAAATATGAAGGCTTTCTTGTTTATTTTTATTTTTTTCAACGAGGGTAAACATTTTTTTTTTCGTTGAAAAAATTAAAAGTAAAAAAAACCTTGTTAAAACCTTGTGGAAGTTTTCTAACATATTGCCCTTGGTTCAAACGTTGCCGTTATTTAAAGTCGATTTTGTGGAGGGAGGAAAACCCGAGAACCCGGAGAAAAACCCTCGGAGTCAGAAGAAGATTGACAAATCTTAGCCCACATGCAAACCCAGGATTCGATCCCGGGTCCTCAGAGGTGGGAGGCGCGAGCGCTACCACTCGGCCATCCTGACTCCCCTCAATAAACACCCCTCTAACAAACGAAAATTGCTTACCGTTTCGTAACGTTCCTTCAAGAACTAGTCCAAACTCTCCTTCGCCGATTTGATTACCTATTAACAGGCGTTCACGCGGTATCTCCCATCCATCAGAAGACAACGTCGACACTGTTACATTAGTTAATTAAGAGAATGTAGTTAATACAAAACATGCTCTAGAAGAGAGGGTGGGGTATAAGGAGAAGTGCCCGGATTTTTAACGTCATTTATATAAATTACTTCAATTTCAAACGAAACATTCATGCGTGGGAGTCAGTTTAGAAGGCTATCATGTCAATGACATCTCGACCGTTCTCAAGTCTACGATTTCATTAGCGCAAAATCAGTTGTCAACCGTCAACTATTGTTACTGCAATTCTTTTTGTTTTACCCAGTAAATCCAGGTTAAAGGAGTAAAAAATGAGCTTTACAATCTGTACAGCGCAGGATTGGCGCAGTGGTAAGATCTCTGCCTCCCAATCCTGAGGTCCCCGCTTCGGTCCCCGGTCTGGTCGAGGATTCAATATTTGGGCGATCTTCATTCCAATTAAAAGCCATTAGCTTTCCATCCTTCCGGAGTAAGTAAAATGAGTACCATGCAGCATAAATGGATTGCTTTGAAGCGGCTGCCCGAGGCGCTATATACATATGCTTCTGGTCCGCTGGGGGTAAACTGATGGTTTTCAAGCGCCTTTGAGCATTCATATGGAAAATGTCCTATATAAATGCACCTTTTTACCACTTTATCTGAGTTTACAATAACTAAAATAACACAATCCACACCCTTTTTCTTGACTCTAAGGAATTGATACCAAATGGTTACCACTAGACGCCCCGAAATCTCTAAATACACTGACTTATTAAGGTCCAACTCTGTTAGCAATAATACGAGCAGATCAGTTATGAGTTGTTTCTTAAGATTGTTGAAACTTCATTTCAAGATTGCCACACTATTACAGATCATAAACAGCAACAAAAAATCACGTTTTCACAGTTGATGTTGAATAGTAATGTTTTGAAGTTACCTTCGTTTGTTGCCGTCAACTGTCGATTATCATTCGCCATGTTAGAGAACTGAACTTTCCCAGCCACGTAACGAACTTTATTCGCGGTATTTCTTTCTTGCAGACGTTCAGATCTTGAAATGCTCTTACGATGCTGGTGTTGTCTCCGCTTGTAACAAACATAGACGACGAGGAACAGACAAGCAGTCGTTGCCACGACAACCACAAGTACGACAGCCGTTATAAGCCCAGATGACAGGCCATCTGTAGACCTGAGTTCGTCCCCGACGAGTTGCTTTGGCCTGAAAGTCTTCGAAGCAAGCTCGACCTCGCCTTCTGGTTTTGCTACTAACAAAACTAGTTTCATCATGTAAACCTTATTTGGCTTCAGGTCTTCTAAAGTATAACTCCCTGATCCACAATCTAGTTTACTAGTTCGAAGCCAAACAGTTTTCAAACCTGCGTCACCGATTTGGCTATAAAGAAGTTTACAATCTACATTTTGAATTTTAGGTTCCCACAAAATTTTGACTGCGGTCTTGATAACCAAGAAAGTAATATTGACTGAGACTGTTTGGCAGTTAATGACGTTCGTTTTTTGAGTTGTAAAACCAGGCTTGCACACGCATTTGTAGGAACCGTCGATGTTCGAACAATCGGTAGTGTTGCTAAAGCAGCGGTTGTGCACCGAAAGACATTCGTTTATATCAGTGCACTTGATCCCGTCGCCTGTAAAACCTTCGTTACATTTGCAAGATTGCGTTTTGTCTTTATTGACAAGTAGCGTTGCATTTCTATGACAGGACAGAAGGGCAGACTGTAGATTGCAGTAGCACTTGCCATCAGCAAACACGCATTGTTTACGGCTACCGGAGTCTGTTGGCTTACAATTAATTGCACATGAATCAGCCCAAGTTCCGTTGTTGCAGTTACAGGTTCGGTTTGTCAGCCCCGAGCAGCGATTATTCTCTCGACATGCCTCACAGGAACATTTGAAGTCACTGGCAGTCTGTTGAAGTAAAGTCGATCCACGAAGTATATCTGGATAAGAGCATTTCATCTTAGAAGGAGACTCCAGTTTAAGTGTCTGCCCATCAGTGTCATTTAACCATTCTACCAACCATCTTAGGTCACAGTCACAAGAGAAGGGGTTGTCGTACACATGTAGTGTCTTCAGAGATTTCAGTGTATTCAAAGAGCCGTTCTGAACAAAGGACAAATTTGCACTGTTAAGGAAAAGTGTCTGTAGCTTCTTCATTCCTACAAATGCGTCAGATGGTATAAACCTCAGGTTGTTAGTACTTAGATCAAGTTCCTCCAATCCAGGGATAGCTCTGTAGGTTGCTATTGGTAGATACTGAAGCAAGTTGTCGTTTAGATGAAGAAGCTTCAACTCTTGAGCACGAGTGAAGCATCTTTCATCAATTACTCTCAGGCTTGATCCAAAACTCGCATCTAATTTATTTAAAGACGGTAATAGTCCAAAAGTGTCCGGGCCAAACTTTTGCAGCTTATGACCGCTTAAAATTAGGGTCCTTAAGAAATGCAACCCCTTGAATGCTCCATCTTTTATTACTGAAACTAAGTTGTCGGAAATATCGAGGTACACCAAGGACTGCAAGTACTTAAAAACCCCGTGGATGAGCTTAACGACAAGATTTCGCCTAAGAATCAGCCTTCTCAAAAACTTTAACCCCATGAAAGTTTCCGCGTACAAAACCCTTACGCTATTTTCACCCAGCCGTAACTCTTGTAGGTTAAGTTGTTTCGAAAATGTCCCATTATCAATCTGCTCAAGTTGGCAGCGAATTAAGTGCATCTCATTTAGTCTTGGAAACTTGGCCAGTGAGTTTTGGTTTAACCGACGGATTTTGGCCAAAGTTGCATGAAATCTACCAAGAGTGCTTGGTAACGTGTCTGGTATTGTTGTCAAATTCTGTTGGTTTGTACAAAAGACTTGAATTAAGTCCTTCTCTTCCGAAGTTAATCCCCCCATCTTGCTGCAGTCACAGTGTTTGTATTGTGGAGTATACGAGCACGTTCCAGCCTGAGTAAGCGTAGCCACAAACCCGCAAACAATAAACAAGATACGAAGAACACTAATGGTTGCCATCATGTTGCAAGTGAAGACAGCGGAGAGCCTTTGTTACAATTAATACAACACATACACTGAACGAATGGATTTCTTTACGTGCAGTAAGCCTTTCTCGGTTTGGATAGGAAGCTGCTGGAGCTCGGAGAACTCTGGAAAGGAAAGTAAAATTTAAGAACGTAACAGCTTTCAGTTTTGGATAACAGTAAAGAATAGTAGTTTCTGCATTGTGTAGTTCCAGAAAATATCCACACCCCCACCACGGAAGGAATCGGAACTTCCAGGGGGGGGGGGGGAGTCTGACGGCTAGGAAATTCCTGGAGGTCAAAAGCAGTCAAATTTCCGAGGGGGGAGTGGTATACATAAAGTGTTTTGAAACAAGTTGCTTTGAAATACGCACTTTAATTCATTAAAGAGAAGGTTATTATGGTATTATATATTGTTCTATCAAAACGCTGTCCAGAAACTGGATAAAAATGAAACTTCTTTAGTCTGGAACTCGTAGGGACGACTAATTATATAATATATAAACATTTTAAGTCTTTTTTTTCCCTCAACACCAACAGAAGAAACAAGTATAAAGGATATCGACATTGTAAATAAGGACATACTATGTCGTATTTTTTTTCAAAAACCTGAATTGAAAGGAAAAACATAAAGCACTAACATTTCCAGGGGGTGGGGGATAGGGCAATGAATCTTGGAAATTCGGGGGGGGGTCCCACCAGATGTCCCAAAATGGAAATTCCGGGGGGAGTCCAAAAATATCTTCTGGAACTACACATTATCAATGTACTATGTTCATGAAGTTGATGCAAATACAGCTTTTCTTTTATTTGTATGTTATCAACTACAGAGGTCAAACTCTGACTTGCTGTGATTAACCAAAGGTAAGCGCAGACAACTTACGAAATCTGTGTGGGCAAAGGAATGGTTGAAGCGAAGAACATATCAGGATTTTATAATAGCTAAAACTTGAAGACCAGGAAAGCTGCCGAAAGTATATTCGCATGGACACGACATGCAACTTTCCAGGTTAGTCAGAAGTTGAAATAACAACATATACCACAGGCCTCACCACCCTTTTTCTTTAACTTGTTGCAAAAACGCATTGCAACAACTTTAACAACTTTAAAACATGTTTTAAAATCCTACAACTTTTTTTTTAATTGCATATAACAGTTTTATGCATGATTTACATAAAACAATACGTGTTGTATGTATGGCGTAAGCGATTTGCATGCTGCAGTTGTAGGCAAAAGTTGCACTGTGAAAATCAGCCTTAACGATAACTTACAAGAGGGAGACAAAAACTTGGAGGGAGCAACACTTATTGTAACCGGCAGATCAACTAAGCTTAGGCACGATTTTAATAGCCAAATACGTTGAAGTCAATTGCTGGCTATAGTTGACTTTGTGAACATGCGGTAAATTGGTCAGCCACACGCATGCGCATTTGGACTGGCTGGCTGGCTTACTGGCTATAGTTGATTATTTGTTAACAGGCCCGGTATAATGATTGGGTTGATAGAAGCATGCCTTTGAAAGCGAACAGATTTGCAGTGAGAATTTTTTGCTAAGAGTTTTCCTAAGATGACAGCTGGTCCAACAAAATCAAATCATCCGCCAGTCGAGGTCAGCTCTGCCGTATGGAAATATGTACCTCGATCGTGTTTCGCTGTGACTTGTACGTAACTAATTTAAACTACTTCTAAGTCCCTATCAAGTTTACTTTTTACTTTTTGGATTAAAATTGTTGTCATCTGTGAGCTCAAAACTCGAACCAAAAAAAATTTCCACGTCTAAGTATGCTTTTTAATCAAAAAAAGATTGGAATGTAAATATTGACCGAGCAAGTAGGGGACTGGTGACCTGTGACGTAGCAGCAGTGAGTTATGTGGTTTTTGTTTAAAAAATTTCATTTCTGTTAAAAAATGTCATAAATTTTTTTTCAAACATTTTCAAGGGAATAATTCATTGATTAAAGTTATAACTATGTGAATATTGTAGCCAGAACTGAACTTTTTGAGATAAAAAAGATTGTCTCTGCTTCACGCCTCGTGCTACGACATATGCCTCCTGCTACGTCATCGTTGCACAATTCAAGTCTAAAAAAAGCAACAGGAACGGCGAGAAAAAGTTTTAAGTTCAAAAATTATTATTATCATTATTAAAGGGCGCTCTACTTTTCATCTGTAGCTTAAAAGAATAAGCTTGATAGGGACTTTAACTTTTTACCCAATCCTGTACGTTGGTTTTCGGTAAAAGTTGCTGATAGGTTGCCCGACGAGATAACAAAACCAGGCCAGTAAATAAGTTTCCGAGCAGAAAGACAAGTAAAAGCATAGTTTCTTCCTCTAAATACGTCGCTTAACAATGGCCATCTGCTCCCACTAACAAATAAATTAACTTTTTTCATTGAATCAGCTAAACAATTACAAACAGATTCACGAAAGCAAACAATTTTAGCTCGCAGCACGCATGATATATCACTTGTTATTTCAGTACGAGCTGTTTGCTCAGATCAACTGAACTTACCTCCAGCATCCAAGGTTAATTGCTTATATTAGCTCGTATCATCAACTGAATACATTTAAGCCAAACTGAATGCGTGTACTGAACTCGGGATCCCTATTGGGGCCAAACACACGGAGTGAGTCGGTAGGGCTGCAAGGTTATTCATTGTATTCAACACTAGTAAAAGGCACAACTCATATATAGAGCTTAGTTTGAATACCAGCCGATACTATAAATATTTATTTAGCTTAATTGATACACCACAGGCTAAAACGGAAGTCAATCAACATCTCTTCTGTTGCACTGGCTCCAAGCCGTAAAACTACTAACACGATTGGAAATTTAAAGCCCGAATTCGAAAGAGAACTGAGGGACAGTTGTGTTCGTTTAAGACTCAAAGTAAAGGGATTTACTACATAAACGGTGACAGATAAAACCTGTTTTTACTTTCTTTTTAAATCAACCTAACATTTTTGAGCAACTATATCTTTGTCTGAGTGTGTTTTCGTCCGGAACCGAGTATGTAAAACTGAAAGTTAAGACTCAAATATACGAAATGAAGACTGAAAAAGACGACATTTATAAGCCATGCTCAAGGCCTGGATGAAAACACCGAGTTCTTGTAACGGATAAAATGATCAGATATTCAATTATCAGTCCACTGGCATTATTGTGAACTAGCTTAACTTAAAACATCATTTGTTTCCGGGTACAACAAAAAAAGCCACATGTACTATATTTACTTATCAGTATCAGTTCATCTTGTCGAAATAAAGGTATCGCCCTAAGTTATAAACTTTTACAAACTTTTTTGTTTTCGTTATTTAACAATAAGAGGTTTGATAACATGCTAAAAAAGTGTGCATGTGTATTTATATGAATCAGAGTGTATAAAGGTCGTTAATCCGACGCTTGTTCGGAAGCTCGAATAAAATAAATTAGCATTCATTACATTGTGTGTATTGTTCTCCCAATATCGGAAATTCGGGAATTTTCGAGTTTAGTCCACAGTTCTTGCTGATGCAGTACTTTTCTGCCTTATTCAAACGCAGAGTTCCTTAAGTCCAAATCAGGTTTTCTAGAAAATAGCAAAAGTACCACGAATTCATGAATTGAGTATGGTTAATATGTGCTGTTACGATCGATGCGAACTGTGTGGATATTGTACTATATCAGTTCTTGCACTGAACTCTCTTAACCACTCCATTTATAGTCTCTTTCTTCTTACTCCTGTTGACACAATAAGAGATGGTAAAACTTACGAAACGGATAAGTCAAAGGCTTTCCCTCTTGTCGTCGAATTTTCTATGTTCTATGATCTCGGTCTTGATCTGACAGAAAATGTGAAGTGAAGTGGCAGGGATCCCATGGGTATTAATTATTCAGACAATTACATGACGTAACCTATTTATGCTTTAAGAAGTCCCAGGTGGCTAATTTATTTTTTAGAACTTCCAGACGAGGCTTATTAGAAGGGAGGGGGGCCGGGGAGGGGGTTTATTTTAAAATGACATAACGGAAGATTTGTAGAAAAAAAACACACAATAATTTGCCCGCTAACGTTGGATCCGCAGGAAAAGATCAAGTCGATTTAAAATGTTTAAAACAAACGTAGTTAGAAGATAAATATTCGACACAACGCCTTCATTTTCATATGTGTTACATTACAAGCCTCGCCGTTTTATCTCTGGCTCATCCAATGACTGCAATCCAAGAACAAAACCGTTAATAAGCTACTCATATTTCACAACCGTCATGAATAATTTAAATTTGTAACACACCAATTTTGTACTTCATTACCTGAAGAAGGCTGGTTTGGCCAGCTGAAATATAGTACTTTACAAAAAATTAATAACGTGTCGAATACTTATCTTCTAACTACGTTAATATTGTTTTAAATAGCCGAAGACAGAAACACATCAGCAACATGAAGTCGGTACTCCAAACAGATTTGACAACAACTAATAACTCTGTGTTCCTCCGACGTTATAGCTCGATTATAGCCACCACCTTTCAAAAACCGAACAGATAAAACCACTGATAAAACTTAACTTTGTCACAATACGCCTTACGTATTTGCTGCTTCGCCTCTATGTTGAGATTGGACGGAGGGGGAGGGTAATTAGAGAGGGGGGGCTTATTCAAAAGCTTGAAGCTCTAGACGGGGACTTATTAGAGAGGGGGCTTTTTAGAGAGGATGGACTTTTTATAAAGGATGGAATTTTGAGAGAGGAGAGAGGGACTTATTAGAGCGGAGGGCTTTTTACCTGCTGTTAATATACAGAGAGGGCTAGAGAGGATCTTATTTAGGGTAGATGTTACTATTTATCAGACATTTACAAAAAAGTGGCAACATACGAAAAAATCAATTCGGCTCATATTCTCATGGTAGGTAGGCCTATGTGAGAAAGAAATCACTGCATGGTTCGTTTGGCTCAATATCAATCTATATTGGAGAAATCGACGCTAACGGACCTCAAAATCCCCTCAAAAATTTGGAAAATTTTTGAAGCTTCGCATAACAAATAAAAACATTCTAGGACAATAAAAACTACAAAATAATGAAGAACAACACTTAAATAAATAGTAGCAGCAATTTGGGCTTTTCGTGTCTATTAACTAACCCACAGTAATTTAGTTTCTTCGACCTATTTTTAACTACATTAAATATAGGCCAAAATTAAAGCATTTTTCAAGTATGTGCTACATCAGATAATTGGCTGAAAATCTGGATTTTAGAAAACGAAATGTTATTCTTTTCATAAAGGGATTTTGTCCATCTTCGAAATCCGGTTTCTTCGCGCTGAATCATTTCCCCAAAAATCCCTTTAGAGATTTGAAAAGAATAACATTGATATTGAGCCAAACGAACCATGCAGTGATTTGTCTCTCATATAGGCCTACCTACCATGAGAGTATGAGCCTTAAAATTAAGAGAATTGTTAAAAGGCAAAGAAGAAAAGGCAGATAAAACGTAAAACGGCTTAAAACACATCAATCAGCATTCATCGCTGTTGGAGCATAAGCAAGAACAATGATTGTTAACAGAAGCATTGATGTTTATTAATTAAAGTTTGTTTTGTTATAAAACTAGCATTTCTTGTGGTCTCTCATGTTGAATTTCTCGTTATACCGGGAAAGATTTTGCTTTAGGGGAACAAAATCTCCATCGTTAAACCGGGAATATCGTTAAACTGGGGTTCTACCCCATACATTTTACTGTAACTTTTGCCGGGAAAACGAATGTTTGTCGTACATACGTTTTTATAACGGGAATATCGTTATACCGAAGATCGTTAAACCGGGATTCCACTGTAGTTTATCGAAAAATGGCAATTGAAAATTCTAAAAAATTCTAGGACTGACGTGAATCACAATCCTGCGCACTGATTGGCCAAAAATTGATCCAACATTTAGTTTAAAAACCATATGACACGAGATCAGTTTTTCGATTTTCAAAAAGTATATACTATAAAAAAATGTTTGAGAAAGATACAATGAAAGAACGTCAAGATGCGGCGTGTAGAATTTCTGATTTTTTGCCACTTAAAGTGTTCCCTCCAAAAGACCAACAACATGACGTAACAGGTCACGTGCGTCTCGCTTCAGTCCATCCAAAATCGACTTTAAAGCATAATGGCAGTTTCTATCAAAACTCTAGCAGTTAAGGATGTTTTAAAATCCTCTTTACTCTTCCTTCGTGGCACCACATTAGATGGACTAAGGCGAGACGCATGTGATCTGTTACGTCATATTGTTAAAGCTTGGAGAGGACACTTTAAGCGGGAAAAATTCATAATCCTACACGCCGTATCTTCGCGTGCTTTCATCGTTTATTTCTCAAACTTGGCAAACCAATGTATTTTATAGTATACGTACTATTCAAAAATTGAAAATTAAAAATCAATTTCGTATCATACGCTCTTTAATGACCGTGGAAGTTATTGGACTGATTTCGGGTAGACTTTTCTTTATCTCTTTTACTGGCCTAAAACTAAAACCATATAACAGAATCTTAATTAAAAACTTGTTTCCTGTTCTGTCCGGAAAAATATTTTCCCTGGTCAGATCTCCCACTTGGCTAGTAGGGTATATTTGCCCTACGTATTTTGGTTCTATATTTCAAACTTAATTCTTGTTAATATATATAAGAATCTTTCACAAGGTGGCCAATAAAATCGGTGAAGAGTCAATAAAACGTTAAACGCACTGTGAGATTTCTGATAGCGTCGATATCAGTATTGATCAATCGTTAATAAATAAATCTAAAAAGTCAAGCTTACAGCAGTTCCTTGAAAGACTCCTAAATGCATGTCGAAACAATCGGCGTTAAAAACCACACAAAAACAAAAAAGAGAAAACTCTTTTTTGTTAAAACCAACAAAAACTTGCTCTAGAAAGCAGATACTATACTGCGGTAGTTCCTCCTAGACCTCCTAGTATTAGCGTAACTGCTATTTTTAGGAGTAATAAACCAAGAACCAAGTTATAGTCAAAGTATATGAGAGGAAGTTGCAGTACCGCAAAAGCTAATATCATTTTAATATACTTTATGTTTTTTTGTCAAACTATCCCAAAAAATTTATTAGTTGCTTACTTAAGTCAGTCTCTGCAAAAGAGAATCGATAATATGACCTTAGGTGCTTTACTTTCTAGACAAGTGCTTTGTTGAGTAACAAACGTCCAGATTCAGATCGTGCCAGAATGTTCCGTTCACCTTTCTTTTTTCCTTTGTTATTCAATTGCTCTACTTAGCTTAAGTTTTTATAATTCATGACGGCATTGATATGAAACCAAACCGTTAGTCTGTTGCTATATCAGAAATACTTTAAGTAGTTGTTTAGCCAAATCTTTATTAATTAGAAAGTTAAAGAAAGACTTGAAAAACACGTGAATTATTTAAAGATTATTCCAAGTAAAGAATAACAGTTTATCAAGTGAATAAGTTTTAAATACCTGTTGAATGTTATCTTTGATAAAGCCTTAGAAAAGAAAACTTTCAAATGTTCTTGTAGCAGAATACTACGTGGTTGACTAGCTTTCATGTGCCAATTACTAGAACTAATAATAGCGCCTGTAGTGGGCCTTTAACAGACTTATGGATAAACAAATATATCTCAAGAGCAAACAACATGCCTTGATTGTTCAGAGAAAGCACGGCAAAACAGTTATAAACACAAAATTCAGTGTTGAAATTAAATACTGCTAATTTGAGAAAAAATGGAAAAACAAATCCCGGTTTGATTGATCGAAAAAAATATTTTAAAAACACGCAATGAATATTCTTCAAAAGCCCACAATTTTGAATTGGTTTTCGCCTGAATGACCTTAACAAATATCTTGACGTACGGCCTTGCAATTCAAAGGAAATCCGCTTTAAAACGAGATAGCTTGCGTTTTTAAGTGCTATCTGGTACATGTCACGAAACCCGATTCTTGATTTTTGAAGACAATTAAGGGACTTCTAGGAAAACTATTGTGGCTTGGCCTACAAGACAATATGTTTGTATTACCAGTCTAGTGTTTCGTGGTATACTGTGGACGTGTCTCAAGTCACGTGTCGTCAAATATAGACTCTGATTGTGTCTTAAAGGTAACATGAAAAAACTACAGGAACATGGAGTCACAACTTTACCTTAGAGCAGTTACTGAGAAATTCAATCTTGAGCTAAGGGAATCGACAAAGGAAAAGAAAGATTATAACTATACTGTGGGTAATATTCGGTCGACAACGCTATTTATGCGACACTGATGCACTGAACTCTCAAAGACCGTTGTGGATGATCTACATCTGGTTTGAGTCACGAAACAAATTCTGTAGCTTAATCTTAATATATTTCTTCACAATGAAATACTTCTGTAGTTAAACTGACTTCTGATCAAGAAGGTCGTGCTTTGATTCTTCGCGAAGCGATATATTGTAAAGGCCATCGATTGGTTCTATCTGGAGTTTGACAAAAACAATGAGAGAAACTCTCCGTAACTTTCAACTGTTGGCTGCTTGTATCTTACTTCTGCATCTTGGAACAAAATGCAATCTTGCTGATCCCATCTGCACGGAACTACCCTCTGGATGCAAAGAATGCGATCATTTCGACTTACACCAAGACGACGAATTGTTCTCGGCAAAGTGTGAAAAGGCAAATTTGACAGAAGTGCCAATAATCAAACCTTCGGCCATGCTTGGTAAACTACGTATTGGGCTCAACGACATCGGCAAGATTTCTCCAAAGATTATGAAGCTTTACCCACAGTTAATGGAACTCTCTCTAAGCGGAAACATGATAACAGAAATAACAAATGGAAGCTTCAAACACAACAAAATTCTTAATAGACTTTATATAAGCGCAAACAGAGTAGAAAACCTACACAAAGACAATTTTGAAGGCTTGGGCTATCTGACTCGGCTAGTAATGGAAAGCAACCGAATCCGACGTTTAAAAAGTGGTACTTTTGCATTTCTTAAGAAATTGAACGATTTAAGTTTTTTGGAAAACGAAATTTCTGTCATAGAAGATGGAGCCTTCGAAGGTCTAGACGAATTGAGAACTTTGGTACTTGGTGCAAACAGGCTTGTGACGATCCGGTTTACCCTTTCAGAACATCCTTCATTAACATTCATAGATGTCAGTCATAATAACATACATACGATTGAAAAAAAGGCATTTTTGAAAGTTCCATCTATAGAAAAATTCCATGCAAACGGTAACAACTTGACGTCTGTGCCTTTCTTTCCATTGAGATACCTCAGGAAACTGGCGGAATTGGATTTAAGTGACAACCCAATCCACCATATTTCGACAAAAACGTTTCTTGGATTTGCCGCGCTTAGAATTTTGTTCTTGAATTCCAGCAGTATAGAGGTGATACAGCAAGGCTCCTTTTCTGAGCTGAAATCTTTAAAAGTTCTTTACATACACGACAATCCCTTTAAATGTGACTGTCGCAATAAGTGGTTCCGAAAGTGGCTAATCAACTCAAGCCAAAGCCTAAAGTTTTCCAGAATGATTCGTGGACCGAAAACAAATCAGCCTCTTTCTAAAGTTTATTCAGTAGAGGAAATTAAATGCTACTCCCCAGATTCTCAGAGGAATAAATCTATCGTCAATGTGCATGATAAAGACCTTAATTGCTCCTGTGAAACTTGTGAACAAGAGGCTTCCTGCTACAGGAAACATGGTGTATCTTGTGGCTTCAATAACTGCAGCAAGAGACTCCTGCCAGTCTGCAACCAAAATTGTCCATTTAGGGACTCCGGATACTCGTGCATGCATGTCAACGGAATGTGTCACTGCTCAAGCAACTTAAGTGCATGTGAAGAAAACGCAAATTTAAATGTAGAAGACTTGAATCACACGTGCTTGTGTAAAATGGGTTTTAGTGGCGATGCTTTTATAAAATGCTCTCGCCTAAATCAAGGAGAAAAGTCTTCAAAAAAAGCAACGTTTTATGTTGCTGGCCTGTCAGTATTAGTATGTTTAACTGTGTTTGTTGCAGCTCGCCTGAGAAAAAAACTTCCTATAAATCATACTTCATCTTGTAGCCATCATGGTTTAGACTGGCAAAATGCAATTCCCTTCACCAGTTGGGTCAATCCGATTCATCAACCAGGTAAGACTATTTCCGCTCATTATATCAGTCGTACGTCGGCTTAGTTTTACAACTGGCTACCTTACTATGCTAATCAGTATCAGCAATATTTAAACATTTTCCCCTCGTTTCACAAATAGAGGGTCGGCGGAGAAAGAGTGAGGTTTTCACGTCAGGTAGGGGAAGAATTGGCTCGAACTGAAAATATTTATTATTGAAGTGAGATATGGCACACAACTTAGATTCTAACTTTCATTCTTGATTATGTAAGCGAGCTTATGACAACAAAAACAGTTCAGGCGCTTGCTCCCTTCCCCATAACCTATGTCACACGTTACCTTCGTTTACCGATAACAGTAGGCCATATGCATGTTGATGTCAAACTAGCGATAGTCAATTTCACCCCCAAGCCTCGTATTCAAGAAATAGGTGTGAGCATTTTGCACGTGCAAACCGTGTTCACGAAGGGACTCTTTTCATTTGTGGACGCTTAGGGAATTGATTTATGAAAATATTCGCACTTTCGTGATTCGAAAGCGAGGCTTGGGGATGTTTGACATAACATGCACAAGGCCTATTTGACAAGCTTCCTCTACAGTCTCCTTTCCGAAGCAAAACAACTGAAAATTTCGGGACACGAGACCGATGGCGAGCGGCGGCGGCGAGGAAAGAGAGAGTCTGGGGAGAGAAAAATGACGGAGGCGAAGGGAATGGTGGCGAAAAGGCCGAGAAAAAAGTAAAGGGAGTTGCCTGCAAAAACGAATTAGTCTGGACACGTCCACTGGACCTGGGAGGGGAGGGGAGGGGACTAAGGGGAGTTTATAGCGCAACAAAAACGAATGAGTGTTGAGATACAGTGAAAAAATTATTAACCAGGGCGGGAAACGATAATGAAAGACGTTGTTTAACATTTTGAGCAATCCTGTATAAAATAGATTGAGAAATCATGTAGTTTTTTGGGATTACAACCCGTAAAGCTGAGATTTTAACTCTCATCTTTTATTCTATAAACTCTTTTCACTTTCCCTCGCCCAGGTTTTCCACTCGCGCCTTGCTTCGCTTTGGCCGCTAGTTTGTTTTGCTCCGGAAATGTCAAAGAACATGAACATAAAAAGCGCCCAAGCTTAACAACCTGAAACACGCAAGTTCAAACTAGAATTTCTCGGAAAATCAGCGCGACACGAGGAAATAAAATTTCGTTTCAACTATGGTCTCCTTACCTTTTAAGGAATTTGTTTAAAAGAGGTCAATTAGAGTTCAGTTCCCTTTTAAAGAAGTACGTGACGGGTTCTAGAACCGTAACAATACATGCCCAATTACCATTTGAATTTCTTTAAGTTTCCTTAGTTTTTTATGTCCACTGAATCTTCCATAACGACAATCTGCCTACTGGTTATTGTCGTTCGTTTCAATCCATAAAGACTTTTTAAAGCTTTCGCCGAGCAAGCTATTCAATTGCTGATTTTAAGACAGCTGTGTTTAAGATTAAATCTTAAGGAAGACAACAAAGGACGGGAGAGGTGTTCAGCATACTATTTAAAATACTGGTTAACAACTAGTCCCTGAAAGGTATATACTTCTCTATTAGGAAATCTAGCAACATCGATGACCATCGAGAAAGATCAAAATCCGGGACTATTACCTAAATTGTTGAGAAACTAAAAAATTTGCTGTGTTTGGATCATGAAAGTTTGAAGAATGCTGCCGATAATGGCTTTTAAAGCTTGAGTGATATAGGCTAGGGAACGATTACTATTATCCATGTTTCATACTTCCAATTACTTCACGATAACAAACGCAGAGATAATCACGCAAGGCAGGACAAAATACTTTGTACATCAAATGCATACATGAAACACTTAAAACAAGCTCCAACAAACCAAAGCTTCTCGTCACAACCAAATATTGAGAACAATTGTCGCCGTATCGTTAAAGATAGTTTACAAAACGTGCGAGGTATTTTCTAAAGGAGCCGCCATCTTTGCTATTCAAACCATGAAGTCACAACGTCAAATTTCAGTTTGTTTTTTAAGAAATGTACGCTTTTTGTCAAGTTGCTTTAAAAAGGAAAACTTATTCTACTGGGTAACTTTGGGAAAAATGCAAGCATTAAAACAGTCCCAACAAGAAAGTAGAGCTGACGTTATGACGTCAGAAGTCAGTGCAACATGGCGGCCAGTCCATCGGATCGACTAGTCCTTTTTTTCTTTACTCATTTCTGCAGAGTATTAACAACAACAAAAAATTAGAAAGTGAATTTTTGGAATCCAAAATTAATGCTTTTAAACAAATCTAAAAGAATTTTAAAGCGAAAGTTCCCTTTTAAGGTTAGTAAAGGTCGAGAAAGTTTTCTGTAGATTGCTCTTGTAGAAGCAAACTCCAAAATGTTATTTTCAAGACTGTGGCACGTGACGAGCACGGTGCATTCCAACATGCAGTTTGGTACAGTGAAACCTCAATTTAATGAACCTCTATTTAACGAAGCCCTCGATATAACGAAGGATATTTTTCAGCCCGGCCAAAGTTACAGTAAAATGTATGGGTCAGAACCTCGGTTTAACGAAATTCTCGATCTAACGAACAAAATTTGGAAGCACGTAAAGTTTACCTCGATTTAACGGATAAATGTCAAAACGCAATAAAAGACGAAAGCAAAACAAAATAATTTTTTAGTTTTTCAGTCAACGACTGGTTAAATGATACAAAAGAACTGTCAACACTGAAGCAGGCAACACACCCACAGTTCGGAATATTTTTTATTAGATTTTAAAAAAAACAGAGCGAAAATACAAACACAGTTTTTTAGTTCTTTTATGTGTTTGTATACAAACATGGGCCGAACTGTTGTTTCGTACAAACAACAAATTATCATTAACTTTGTTCACAACTGAAATAATTTAATGTTGTCATGAGATATACTGTTACAAGACAATGAACACTGTTATACTGCACATAATACTGAACCTCGATATTTGGCTATTTTCATACGAATTCGTTATATCGACGATTTGACGAACTCTCGATATAACGAACAAAATTGTCCGGTCCCCTGGCACTTCGTATAATCGAGTTCAAAAGTTCTCTGCCGACGTCGTTGGTGTTTGCATCCATGTTGCTTTAAAAGGTCTCTGATATACTTCTCGGCTAAGAAGTGTTGCTAAGTGTGTGCATGGATTTTTAACCTAAAGCTTTGTTTTTCAGTATCATCAGCAGCGAGTCACGACAAGTGGGAGCTATCTCGCGAACATCTTTTTATCGAGTGCCAAATTGGAGAGGGCGAGTTTGGACGCGTAATGAAAGGAATTCTTATTACGGGTAAGTGTTGGGAAACCATTTTCATCCTTCATTTTCTTTATGTAATTCTATTAACCCTTTTAGCTCCAGTTGTATTGGTAAATTCCCACAACTAAAGTCCATACTTTACATTGAACAAGTTTGGGAGAATATTTCTTTTCATCATCAGTCATTCTCTTTGCTTAATCAATTCTACTTTTCTCATTCCATTTGTATGAATTATATAAGAAGTTAGATTTTAATAACTAACTTGGAACGAAAAGAATAAAACTCTTCCTGGAGGGAAGGACGAGGAAAAAAACAAGTCTATCTTCTCAAGTTATGGATTTTTTAGTTTTGGTAAAAAAAATATCTAAAAGTAACTCAATTGACCGCTGCCTTGAGCAAGCCTCCTGGAAAAGATGCCAAATCTCAATCCACCCCCGCCCCTCCTCCACTTGGTTAGTACCAATTGGTGCATCAAATTAACACACATGAAATTAGAAAGTCTTAGACGTGTGTTGGGTAAAACCTCTCTAACACGGACATCTTCGGGTCTGGCCTTAACTGTCCGTCTTAGAGGCTTAAAATACAGCAAATGACTGCACAAGAAAATGGCAAAGACAAAGATTTGATTGTTCGATGTACATATGTTTCCTCCTGGAAGGTTCCACTGTACAAGCTATTGTTTAACCCTTTCAGCCCCAACACAAAAAATGTTGTGTTGGTAAATTCTCCCAACTAGGACTCATACTTTCCATATAACCAGCTTAGGAGAATTTTGCCTAGTATCTTCAATGGTTCACCTAAAACTAAACTAACTTTATTTATCGTCGTTACGATGGGAGTGGTTACCATTGTTTAATCGCTCGACGGCACAGATCTTGGCGTGAAAGTCGATTTTGTGGAGGGAGGAAAACCGGAGAACCCGGAGAAAAACCCTCGGAGTCAGAAGAAGATCGACAAATCTTAGCCCACATGCAAACCCAGAATTCGATCCCGGGTCCACAGGATGGGAGGCACGAACGCTAACCACACGGCCATCCTGACTCCCCCTTGTTTGATCAATTCCTGTTTTCTCACTACAGAATGACTTAATTTGTATGTGTCATGTAAGTAGAAGTTAGATGTTGGTAAACTGGCCTGGGCCGAAAGGGTAACGACCTGAGCTCGGTTGTTCAAAGGTTGGTTAATTTCAACCTTGGCCTTGGGTTGCGTCAAAATTGAAGCAGATTTCCAACGAAAAAAAAAACTCGTCAATCCCAAAATTACAGCTCAAATTTGTTTTTGTAATGTTGGAAACAAGAACGTAGGTTGGACATTTAACCATGGTTTGATGCTAACTGGCCTATGAACAACCGGCCCCATTTTTCTTTCTCGGAGAAAATACGTTAGAACTCTCCTATAGGCGTTTGATCAAACTGAACATTTCACTGTCTTTTCTGTCCCACCACATATCAACAGAACATGGAAACAGAGAAGTTGCTGTAAAGACTATCAAGGAAGACGAGAACCATTTTGGGTGTAGCATGAAGGATATGATGGCCGAGTTGAAAATATTAAAGAAAATTGGTCAGCACCCAAATATCGTTAACCTAATCGGCGCATGTACTTCATCTGAAGGACCGCCGTGCATAGTCACCGAACTGGTCAATGGTGGCGACTTGCTGAATTATTTACGGCTTATTCGACATGACAGAACACCTGATTACGTTAACGTAAATCGGCCGGTTGGTGAGAAAGATATGATCCAGATAGCGTTAGACGTTGTCAAGGGAATGAAACATATTTCTGAACTTTCCCTGGTGCACCGTGATCTCGCAGCTAGAAATATTTTGTTGACAAAATGCGGAACTGCAAAGATTACGGATTTTGGTCTCTCCCGTAGCGTTTACACAGAGGGAGTGTACTACAAGACCTCGCAGGGGGGGCTTCCCCTGAGGTGGATGGCTCCAGAATCAATTGAACAGTTATTGTTCACAACCAAAAGCGATGTGTGGTCATTTGGAATACTTCTATGGGAGATTAAGACACTTGGTGGCTTCCCTTATCCAGATGTTCCTATAACTTTGCTTTTGCCCCAAATCAGAGATGGGTATCGCTTAAAAAAGCCACGTCACTGTTCGGACTCACTCTATGATGTCATGCTTTCCTGCTGGCGGGAAGACCCGGATTTACGGCCAACATTTGAAGATCTGGCAGAAACACTTAGCTTCGAGTTATCGCACGTTGACAATAAAACACCAGAAATGTCTTATTCCGTAGAGCAGGAAATGCTATAAGGCGTTACTCGGCAATCGTTGAAACGCCTAAGCTGTTTCTGTAAAGTTTTTAATAACCTAAAAAAGATAGTGTTAGTTGTCTTGTCGAAAGCTTTCAACGAAACTACTTTAATCAATATTTATTCAAATCGATTTCCGTAAAATGCATTTTTTCCTAAAAGCTGGTAAAAAACGCTTTCGTTCTTTGTTTATACCTTGGCAAAACAATAATGTTCATTTTCTACCTTAACGTGATCAAGTCAACATTGTACCCAAAACTCTCAAGTTTGTTATACAAAAACATTTGCACACCCTCACAGGCCCTTGTAAGAAAATTTCAAGCGATCTGAGCCATACAGGAACACAGATAGCTTTTAAATCGTTTCTTAAATCACCTTTACAATAAAGGCTGTATCTGACAGTTTTTGACTGCGTTTAACACAGAATGCTTCCCTGGAATCAGAACTTCGCCTTTCGTATCTTGGGGACGCTCTGAATAAAGCAAGTTGAATCAAGCTGGCATTTTATTTTCTCAGTCCTGGTGTATGTTGAAGAGTTTGGCTAACTCGTTCAAGTCGTTTTGATCTTTTCCTTCCTTAATGATCTAAGAGCAAAGAATAATCACTATTTAATATTTCGTTGTCATATTACTTGTCAATAGTAAATCAAAGGTATTAATTTCAAGTTCCCATCAAGCTGACTTTTTTCTTTTTGGATTAAAACTTTTGTCATCTGTGAACTCAAAATTCGAATAATAACCAAAGAAAATGTCCACGTCTAAGTATGCTTTTTAATCAATGACCGAGCAGGCCGGGAACTGGTAATCTGTGAAGTAACAGCAGTAAACTATGTGGTTTTTGTTAAAAAAAATTCATTTCTGTTAAAAAATGTCATAAAATTTTTATTTCAAACAATTTCAATGGGAATAATTCATCGATTAAAGTTATAACAATGTGACTATTGTAGCCATAATTGAATATTTGAGATAAAAAAGATTGTCTCTGCTTTATGCCTCGTTATACGTCATATGCAGGTTAGGCACGAGCAGGTGGAATGACAAAGAACTGAAGAAGTCTATGCGAAAAGCATCGATTAGTTGTGGACAAGGAAGCAGATAGGTGGATTTCAGCTGAGGTAATGTTTACGAACAAACCTTTTCAAATCGTAACACTTTCAGGACCTCAAACTGGAAAACTTTGTCTCAAACAAACAATCAAATAACAGTCGAGTCATTAAATAATATTAATGACTGAAACACGCCTTGAATGGAAAACCACCATTTAAAGGATGCAGATAAAAGGACTAAGAACGAACCCCTGCCGTGGGAGCTAAGGAGGGTGTTCGTACCAAGAAACACAGCACAACAGTACAACATCATTGGTGATACCAACAGAGCAAGGGCCTCAAATATCTGGTCGGAGGCAGATTGAAATCGAATCTTTTCAGATAAAGACGTCTGAGTCCCGACAAGCTTGCTAAACATCGCTTGTATTTCGAAATACTGAACTCGATACTCTACGTTAAGACAATATTATAGTACTATATAGATCAATTATTCTTTTTTGAACCTTTATAACTTTTTTCGTTTACCTTCATTTCTCAAAACTTTTATTGAACATTGAGCTTTGCAACTTGTGGCAGCCCATTTCTTTCTTATAAGGACCATTATTAACAATGGTTGGTTAGGACTCGGCCAAACCTTCAATCCAAGGCGGAGATTAGAGTCATTCATAATAATATAACTTGAAAACTCATCACCAAAATACCTTTCGTGCAACTGGCATCCTGTTAAAAACGTTCCATAGTAGAATTCCCACTACACGTTTTTCCTTCATGTAGAACACAACCCCTTTGCCGAACTCTTCTTTATCGTCCGACGGTGACGGGGGAGCTGGAGGTCTGGTAACTGGCGGGTCTTTAACATCAGGACTAGACTCCGCCGCCTGTGAACCGTATTGTTACACAATGAGAATTAAAAAATATACAGTCTGCTCCTAACAACTTGAGCCCTCGATTACTCGAACCTCGCGAAAACTCGAACCACAATGGATTCCATGATTTCGTCTCATTCAGTTAAAGTGCCTATGACATGACATGTTTTGTTACTTCATCGGATAGACCTTGCTAAATGAGGAATAGCGTAGAAAAAAATTGTCAAATTTTTTAAGGTTCTTGAGATACTAAGGTTTAATGTTTTCAACTGATAACGTCATTTGTTGGGACAGCCAAATTTTCATTTTTTTAAAAATCTGCTGCCTATCCATAACCGTTTTGAATGAATTTTAAAAGCCAAAAATGGGCTAATAATGTGTTTCGAGATCGTCTACAGAGTAGTTAGTATTTTTTTTTTCCAAAGGTTAAAGATTGACAGTAGATTTAGAAAAATTGAAAACTTGCCTTCCAACAACTGACCTCAATAGTTGGAAACAGCAAAGTTGACATCTCTAGAACAAAAAAAGTTTTCACCGCCGTTCCTCATTTAGAAAGGTTTATCCGCTGACGTAACAAAATATTGCACTTTCAGAATTTTTTTTGAAAAAGAGAAAAATAGGGCGGTAAAAAAGAGGAATATTATGCCCGCCGTCGCTGCAAGATAACTCAGCCCTCTCAACAGCCAATCAGATTGCAGGATTCTATCCGGCTTTAAATTCTTTTTATTTACAGTAAAAAGTTAGTACAGAAGTTGAGTTATGTTCCGGTGAATCCCGCTCAGATAAATTATGCAAATAAATTAAATGATACGAATCAGAATATAAACCACAAAACAAATGAATTTCCAACCTGTTCTGTTTCCGATCGCACGCCTTCTCCGGTTTCTTCCACGACAGCCTTCGGGGTGTCTTTTTTACTTGCTTTTGCCCAGACCCCAACGGTTGGTAAACTGGAGTCTACCAATCCGATGGCTTCATAGCCAACATCCGGTCCAAGGTCACTCCTGTCGAGAACGGCAAACTCTTTCATACAAACCAGCGACAAACTATAATTTATTGTCAATTAGGACGACAACTATTCTTGGTTTTCATGCACTCCCAAGAGACGTCAAAAACAAAAGACAAAGCGGCCATGTTGGAGCACTATCTATCTATCTATCTGTCGACCTCAGTCGAGATAGTTTTTACAACTGAGCGCCAGATCTCTTTCTGCATCATAAGGT
>JAOBAT010062774.1:0-24661 GCA_026413305.1 Hydrozoanthus tunicans | reverse complement strand
GTATGTGCCGCCACCCACCACCTTCCCTGACAAAATTGGGTTCCTTAAAAATACCATTGTTTTGACTTCTTCCCTAACTGTACGTTTCCCGGGGGACTATACATTAAGTGCTTGGTTATATATTTATACTTTCCCTTTAACAATCATATAGCAAAAAAAAAAAAAAAAAAAAAAACACAAAGAAGGCAGGCGAACAACAACTGCTCAATTTTATCCTGGTCGGATACATTTGATTACGTGGCTAAGAACCAACCAATCACAGTCCTCGATTTGTCGAATGAAAGTCTAAGTATATAACAAAACACTGTTTCAATTACAATATTGCAAAAACTTATGGTCAATAATTGAATAGGATGTTTCAAGAGTGTCGGGAAGCCGTAGCACCACTCAAGCGCAGGATCAGGCTGCATCCACGCCCGAGGTGGCATTAAGCATGTGGGCTAAGATTTGTCTATCTCTAGTTCTTCTGACTCCGAGGTTTTCTCCGGGTTCTCCGGTTTTCCTCTCTCCACGAAATCGACGTTCACGCCGAGATCTGTGCCGTCGAGCGATTAAACATAAGCCACTGGCCTGGGAGAATGGACAACCACTCCCAGTGTATTACGACGATAAAGAAAATTAGTTTAGTTTCTTTTAGTTTTTATCGTTATTATTATGGGTTTTTTTAAATTGAAGTTAGATTACAGCAATTGGATAAAACTTGCGTATCGACTCACCTTATCTTTCAGTTGCTGACACAGCTGTAGGGCTGCGCTAAACAGGTACAAACAATCGTTCAGCCACGGGATCGAACAATCGACCTGAAGTTAATAAAAAAATCAGTTTTGTGGCACCTTCAGCTTCAAAATCAAGGACTATGTACCAATCCGTTATCAAACTGTTTGCAGGCTTTATTTGGAAGATAAAATAAAAGATCGATCTTAATTTCATCTACTTGCAGACTAAAGTGAATATACAAGTGAGATACTGTATACAAATAAAATCCTTTCTAGATCCAATGGATGCTTTAGGCCCGTGCTTATCCCCGGTTTCCGCAATGCTAAGTGGATGAGAGCCATTGACTCTTCCGGGTCAGGACACTAATCCATCGCAAGTTGTAGCCCCTAGCAGAAGCTGGAGTTGACTGGAACAAGTCGGTTTAAGTCACAGACACTAGTACTTTCTCAAAAACGAAACACGGACTTGAACCGGGACACTGGAAGATACCTGCTCCCCCACATCTGGGACAATCTGTTGCGGTCACGTGTTGCTAAATCACATGACCGCTAACAGTTTGCCGGTTCACAATTCTTGCTTCTCATTTATATGTGAACAAGCCTCTGAGAAGGAGACGAAAGCTTGTATGCTTCAACCCTGTATAAGTACTGTGTATAAGTTTAAAACTTTTTATTAGTATGTTAAAACATTGTCATTGACGCAGTTGCATCTATATCTTATTTATATTCAATGTTCTCAATATTTTTTGTATTTAAATTTGCCAAGCGGCGTTCTTTAAACTAAACGCGAAATAGCCAAATACAAGCTCAGAAGAAGTCAACCGGATCCAGAAACGGATGCACATTACAAGTAAAGAAATTAATAAATTAAATAAAGACTAGTAATTTAACGGAAAACTTCTTCGGAAAAAAATGTTGTTATGCCTCGAGCAGGAATCGAACCCACGTCCCTCGGTTGCATGTCCAAATGTGATACTACTACACCATCGAGACAATCCTGCTGCTTCAATATTTTTTGTCATATATATCCTTCTTATTCAAAAGTGACCCAAACCCTGCAAATAACCTGGAATATTTTGTTTGCACTCTCACTAAGCACCGAGTCATCAGGAGAGTCTACAGGAGTTTGTCGGGTGAACTTGCTGTCAAACTGACTGACATCTTCCTCTCCATTCTGTAAATAAAATCAAAAACGTCAATCTTAAACCCTTTAACCGCAGCCAGTTTACCAACATCCAGTTTCTGCTTACTTCACCTATTCAAAATGCGTTGATTAGTTGTTAAAGAAAAAGGGGAGATGAATCCAAAAGATAAAAGGTAAAAATACAATTATAAACAAAAAATGTAGTGTCTAATGCAAAAACGACTTAAGTGACTCTGGATGAAGTTTTCAACTCTCCCTACTTTATCCCATTTATCTCTTCATAGAAATTTGGAGATTTTAGCATTTCGTAAAAAGTCACTTATTAATGTTGTTTTTGCACCAGGCCCTTCATATGCGAGTAGTACAAAGTAACACAGCATATGACTTGTTTGGAGATGAGAGAATGATGAAACTTGCTGAAGCTGGTTTGAAGGAGGCAAGCAGTAAACTATTTAGTTTAACATCCCTCAATCTTATGAGTGCGAAAGAAAAGTAACACAGAACATGGGAAAGCAAAGCTTGATGTTTGAGTCACCAATGGTCATTTTCTTTTAGCTGCGGAACTAAATTTCTATATGCAAACTACTGATCCACACGTACACGTCGTATAACTAAGGAACTACAAACGTTTACTTTGACAAGGTTACCTATTCGCGAGAAAAATCAAAGTACTGTTTTGATTACATTTGCTCATTTCCTTTTAAAAAAAATTTACATACAATCATTACCAAATATCCATTTAGAATTTCAATTAATTCCACATTTGCAAGATATTAGTAAGAATCTCATTTTAATTTAAGATATTTAATAATAATGTTGTACTTTTTAGCAAGTTTAAAAGAGCCTGGGGATAGAAGAGTTATTAAACCACAATAACTGCAAATACACAAAAGGTAAAAATATAATAATTATACATACCAGGTTTGGCTTAAATGGTGGCTCAACTTTCTTTGCAGACAGGTCTGCCCAATTGATCATTCTAAAAAATTGATGTGCCTGGGCAAAATAAAATAACAAACAAAAGTTATTGACATTTTCTTAAAAGACATTCGACTTCCATTAGACTTTCTGTGTCCCCAAGAGTATTTGTTGTTCAAAGGTTGGTTAACTTCAATTCTGGGTTAAGCCAAAATCAAGCTGTAATTTCTTTAATGTACGGCTATTATAAAATAATGTTTAGATTTTCCAAAGAAAAAACTTTTCTGACAATACCGATTCCAAAACGACAGCTCAGGTCTCTAAAAAGTTGGTAACAAGAGCGAAGGTTAAAAATATAACCTTGGAATATTGCTAATCAGCCTTTGAACAACTGGGCCCAGGGAGTTTGTTTATAACTGAGACCCTGATAGTGTATGTCTTTCTTGTTTGTGCACAAGCTACTTCACAGATGATTGTATTCTTTTGTTCTTTGTTATAATATTATATTTTTATATAAAATGTTGGTTCAAACAGACAAATGTATATCAGACTAATAGTAAATCAACAAACAACATTTTTTAGTTTGGCTTTAACAAATTTTAAAATATGTTGTGACAAATACCACTGCCTCATAACTGGGTTGTAAACCTCTTGAGTTCTCCAACAACACAAGAGTAGAAAAACTAAACAACAGTTACGTCCAGCGCTCTAGAAACCTCAAGTGTGTCCCTCATATTATTTTAATACACATGAGTATCCTCCAAATGAATAGCTATTGAATACCTTGTAACTCCAAACCAGACCCCGATCTCAAAAATCACTAAACACGAGATTACCTGGCTGTGGAGCTGTGCTCCAAGATTGTACATTGACTGTATAGTAGCAGCAATTGATACCTTCACATGCTTTTGGCCCGACCTCTTTGAGCTACATCCATTGCAACTCACTTACATATTATTTTAAGTAAAGCAAAAACTGCTACTAAAAAAGAAGCCACACCTTTATCAGCTCAGCATCCTCTTGTTTACCTCCTAATCTTGCCGAAGGATGGCGTTTTAATAACTTAAAAAGCAAAGAGAGAAACATTCTAACATTAACAATTTCCTGCAGTCAATAATTATAAATATTCACTTTATACAACATTAAAAAAGTAATTTGCTACTTATTACTTCTTGATACAGACATATGATGAAATAATTATTTACAAACAAGATTGAACAAGAAACATAATAACTGAAATATGCCAAGTCTTAAAACAGAATGCTGACAGTGTTTAACCCAGAGTCTCTGGTCTAGTAAGTTAAGTCTGTTTTATGATTACATGTAGCTTAGATTTTAAGTACTATCTCTGTTGTATCTGTTCTGTTTTAGCTGGTATAGTTGGTAGGTTAAGTAGCACTATAACATTGTTCAATATCTACTGCACTCTGAAACAGCAAACACCGACTTAAGTAATTGCTAAATGGGTCATTCCATGCTTACTGAAACAGGCTTCTCACTGGTGACTAAGATTTTATTTAAAAAATTCCTGTGTATCTCTGGGGGTCAACAAAAAAAATTCCAAATTTCAACTAAAAACTCCAAATAGTTTTTGAATTATAGCACTTTAAATTTGACGGCCAGGCCCTTTTGTGGCTTCTATAAGCTAAAAACCAATTATTCTGGGAAGTTTTAGTGAACCATAACTCTGCAAGAAACAAATAAATCTAACAATAAATAAGTAAATCTTTATTTATTAAAATTTAGTCAATATCATTCTTGAGCTGCCTCAAACAAGTAAAAAAGCTTGCTTTCAAAAACTTTTTACACAGGCTACTAAAAAGAAAAGCTAGTTTATTTTATTAAAAATTTTTGGCGCATCAGCCAACAACTACAATAAATAATTCTTGATCAAATTATTAAGTTGATAGTTTTTGTATATCTTTGCTGTTGGAAATTTTAAAGGTGCAACAGCCCTTTATGGAAGCAAATTGTTTCATTTAAAAATTTCTTCCTCCTACCTTTCTGAGAAAGTCTTTAGCTTCTGGAGTCAGATATGGGGGAAGTACCAGCTTGCCCTTCAGAATCTAAAGAGTCAATTGAAAATAAAATGTAGTGTAAACAGGGGGAGCCAAACCAAAAGAAGTAAAAAATCCAAGCACGTACTCAACCATTCCTCAAATCAAATTTCAATCGCTGAACCCTGTAATACCCAGGAGTTCTGGAACTTTGCAAGACTGTGTAGCAAGGACATTCAACAAGCTTCCAAACGGTATCAAAGAGTGCAAAGATTTTAACACCTTTAAAAATAAATGCAAAAGCCATCTTTTAAATCCAGCTAAAACTGATATTTGAGTCAACTCACACATTTTATCCTATGCATCTCATAGTGTTATTAACTTAGATAGCTTTATTCTTAACACACACCTTTCTGTAATAGCACAGCTTTTTTATCTGTCATTATTATCATTAAAACTATTACAAATATCATTATTTTTGTACACTACTCTCTAGGTTCTATAATTAACATAGAAGAGCCATCTGGTGGAATGTTAAGAAACCATTATTATTATTATCATTATTATTATTATGAAGTTTCTATATATGCGACTAACCTTGTCAATTGTTTTCTTTCTATTCTCACCACAAAATGGAGGCTGCATAAGATGTGGACAAACAGAAATCTAAGTTGCTGACATTTGACAGAGTATCTTCATAAAATAATAGTTCATTGTTGATAAAATAACTCATGTGTCAGTACAATGTCTCATAGCATCTCCCAACTGAAATTAATCTAGGCAGGATGTAATTGTCATAATAAAAACAATAATAATAATAATAATAATAATAATAAAATAAAGAGAAGTGAGAAGTTAGGGAACAAAGACCAATTTGGCCTCGACACATTCCTTGAAAATGGTTCAGAAGCTGCGCTAAAAATTTGGAATACAGAACCAGGCGGCGAGGAATTTGGCTGAGGGCCCAGTCCCAGGTTGAGGAAAGAAAAAAAAATTCCTCGCCGCCTGTCACGTGACCAACTTAGGCCACATGACAAACATTAACCTGCTGAAGACTGTTGATTACGGCCGCATCGTCGTTTGTTGCATAAAACTATATCCAGTATGTGATTTATCAGTCTTTTACATTTTCAATTAATGTTACCCTTCAATTTAACAATGCTGAACAAAACTCTAATCAGAGTTACAAAGTTGCCCCCACTTACACTTCCTGTCAGCATGTCGTACATCAGAGCTCCCAGGCTCCACCAATCAACTGCCTTACCATGCCCGCTGCGAGTCAGAATCTCAGGGGCCCTGGTTAAAGAGAAAAAACTAAATATACATCTGTTTCAGCCTGATAACAGTTGATTCAGTAATTAATCCAAATACCATAAGAAAAAGGAACTTGGCCTATTTAAGTTTTTGCATTTTAATATCTTAAATTTTAAAAAGGTTTAACTTAAAATACTTTGCATAAAATTAATTTGAAAACAACATTTATTTGCTAACATTATTACGATACTATTGTTGTTATTATCATTACTATTATTTTCATCATCATCATTTAAATTTCTTTTAGAAATTTGTTTCTATCAATGCATTGATCACATGAAGTGATCTACTCTGATTGAGTTGGGTTTTACGTACAAACACTAAAGCTTTACTTACATGTACTCAATTGTACCACAGAAAGTGTGTGTTAAATTATCGAATATTGATTCCTTGCACAAGCCAAAGTCTGTCAAAACTACATGACCTAGAAGGAAAACAGATAAAACTTTTTACTGGGATAAATCAAATCAAAATTCGATGTTAATTAAAACAACAATGAATAATAAAAAAACTATTAATGCCAAACTATTTTTGATAATGTAAGATTTATTAGTTTGATGTAGATTCACTGTTAGTTTTCAATGACTTCTGCAATTGAAAAAATGTACTTATTTATCAGATTGAACAGTCTGTATATCTATCTAAGAAATATAAATGTTTCTACAACTCTGATGGTTAAAAATTTAAGTAAAAATTTGGAATATATAAAAAGTTCAAGAAAAAATCGGATTATACAATTAAAGATAATTTGGTATGATTATAATTTTTTATATGAGTTTTAGAAACATTTGATACATTATATATTCAAGTCTTATGGAATCGCCTAATGGAGCACTCTCAAGGATGGTGGACAACAAAATTTCCCTTGTATCTAAGAAATGTATATTAAGACTCCATGTACTTTGGTGAATACTGAAGAGGGTATAACACACTATCTAATTTAACTGTACCTTGTTGATCAAGAAGAATGTTTTCAGGTTTAAGATCCCTGCAGAGGACAAGAAGGTATTCACTCTTCATTAAAATCCTAATACCTGAGCTACAGTTAGACAAAACTTGTTACTCACATGAAGGAGCAAGCAATGGCAAGAGATTCTAAGATTGTACAATCAATATCTTTCATGAACTTGCATTAAAACCTGGAATTTATATTATACTGGAACAAAAAACTTTCATTTCATGACAGACTTCAAGCAAGAATTTGAGCACAGAATTCTTTAACCGGAATTTTTAAAAAAGTTACCTAATACTTTCTACCTTTGGGTGTCTGGATTTTTAGTGAGTTGGGAGGTGCAGAGAAACAAATTAAATGACTTGGTAAACCTCATTCATGGGATGCAAGACCAACGCACTGGGATAAAACAAAGAATATACTCACCTATACACAATGCCTTGATTATGTAAGTGTTCCAGTGCAAGGGTTATTTCTGACAGGTAAAAACTGGTGAAATATAATCATTGAATAAATCAATACTGGTTTCAATATTCTTGCTAATTTTTGTCACCTTTTTAAAATTTAAATGTGGAGCATAACATATTCATTTGACATAAGGGAAGTCACAATTAAAAAATCAGGCTAATCAAAAAGCTCCTCCTGTCTCCTGACAAAACAAAGTAGTCCTTAAGCATGTTGACGTCAAACTGGTCAATTTCACCCCCAAGCCTCGTATTCAAGATAAAGGTGTGAACATTTTGCATGTGCAAACCTTGTTCACGAAGGAATTATCTTCATTCGTGGACACTTTGGGATTTGATTTATGAAAATATTCACACTTTCATGATTCAAAAATGAGGCTTGGGGGTGTTGGATGCATGCAAAAGGTCTATTAGTAGTGTGGTAACAAGACAGATACCATAAATCCTCATATTTAAGCGCTGTACTAGTAAAAAGCAATGTGTTTATTTTAACTGTGTGTCACCTTTGCAGATATATTCACATGACTTGTAAATAAACTTAAAGTCTAAGATTAAATTTGTTTTTCACTCACCAGGCAGTGTCCTCCATGAATATTCCTTCCCTTTCAAGTTGCATAAACAACTCACCACCTGTAACCCAAACAAGAACCACTATTCAGTAACTGATTAATTTCAAAATATTTGTTCAAAAATTGTTCTTATTTGTAAAAATGAAGGGCCTGGTGCAAAAATTTGTAAAAGACTTAATTAACAGTACGAAATACTTAAGTCTCCAAATGGCTGCGAAAACCTAATAGGGGTAATGTATGAGGTTAAGAACTTGGATAACAGTCACTTACATCATTTTTGCACTGGACCCTTCAATTATATTTGTTTATTTTTTTTTTTTTTCCAGAGCCGTAGTAAAAATGAACTTACCGCTCAGATATTCCAAGATAAGATATAGTTTTCCCCCTGTCTGGAATGCATACACTAAATCCACAATAAATGGATGCTGCAATAAAGACCACAGAATGATTATCAAGTTGTTTTATTAGTAACAAGAGGTCTAAGATAAGAGAGATAGACGTGTACCATGATCAGTCTGAGTTTTGGGATTAAGGGTACTCAACTAGTTTAAAGTTAAAACCACATTGGATACTCTTAAAACTGTCCTTATGTAAACAAACTGTAATGTAATTATTTCTAATTAACTTGATGATGACAACAATGAAAATGATAGTGGCAGCGGTGATAAAAAAACTTGCTAAAAATACCTTTACAGCTTCCAATATATTTCTCTCTGCCTTAGTATGAGCAGTGTCCTTTTGACTTCTGATAATTGCTGCCTTTAGATTGAAAAGATTCAAAGGAATAGTTATTATCAAAATAATATTTTAAAGTGCTTGTGCATTAAAATTAAGACAACCTTCAATCATGTATCTCTGACTTGCCACCCCCCAAAATATGAATGCTAGCTTTAGAATTTCTAGAACTCATAGCTACTACAAGAATGTGTGGAACCTTTGCATTAAACTATGTGGTGAGTGAATGAAGCCTATATGCTTTCTTAGGCAAACAAACCTGGAAACAAATTATACAACTGATCTTGCATACACTGTTAAAGACACAAACATAGTGTGGATCATATGTTGAAATACAGGTAGATTTTATTGAGCTTTAAAACTACAGCAACTTAATACTGAATCACATTAAAACTTTACAAGTGATGTAATATTTTAGAACTACAATATAAAAATTAGGAAGTGGGTATCTAAATTTACACGATAAACTATGGAAACTATATTAAAAAAGTTTAATTACAATTACTGTGTATAAAAGTGTTTTTCAATCTTTTTGTTTTGGCTCCTGGAAGATGGTATGTTCTGTCAGTTCTTAGGGAGTATTTGGACTGGTTTCTGGTTGGGAGGAGGCTATGGAGCTTATGATCGGGGTTTGAGATAACATCATTAAAGAGCTTCGCTGTAATGGTTTCCCTGCGCTAATACATGCTAGGTAGACCAGCAGTTGCAAGTGCTACTTTATAATGCATAAAAGGAAAATTACCAAAACTTGTGTTCAAATTATCAAACTTTTGTCTAGAGCTTGTAGCCAGTTGACTACTTGGAAAAAGTTAATTTTTTGCCCTGTATAAATGAAATAGTGAAAGCTGGATACAAAAACTAATTTTTTGTTCAAATCTAAAAACATAATTTTATTCTCTAAGTCTTATGTCATTCACAAGACCCAATAATAATTCTTAAGTACCACAAAAAATAACTACATTATACCAAATCTTTTTATACTTTAAATGTCAGTTAATACATAAAATAAAGTCGTTTCAAGCACAACTTTCCCTTTAGAACTGAAAAATATAATAGTTTGGTTTAAAAACCTGTTATTGTATAACAATTTACATAGATATTGAAGATAATGTTGTTACTGGGCAGCCTACTGACTAATAGTTAAAGCATTTGTAAAAACTGTGTTTTCAATTAACTTTACAGTCTTAGCAGTCAAATTAATTCTAAAAACTGAAATTAATTGCTGGTACACTCTTCAGTTTTTTCCATATGACCACTGTGTTGTTTATAAGCTGTTTTAGTTTATACCCCTGACAGTAAATTTCACAGCCTAAGAATTACACCACAAATAAGCCAACATCTGAAGCAAAACACTTGAGAGTCAAAGCAATATTTAAACTTAAGCAACTGTTTATCCAGTATTCTATATCTTTTAGCAATAAGGCTGAGATGATGAAAGGCTGGTTTAAATTGATTTTGACACTATGTTAAGACAAAATTAAAGCGCGAATAATTTCTTCGCTACTTGAGGTGAAGATTGTGATTCAGAGTATAAAATATTATTTGGATTTTCTGCATAAAAAAAAACTTTTCAAGTTCGAATCAGTCTCACAAGAATAAATAAAGAATAGAAACTTAATCCTTTGAACAACTGGGCCCTGAGGGAAATATTCCACTATTCTACCAAAAACAGTACAACTATTAACTAGCTACGAACTCGATTTATTAGAAATTTCATATTTTCATTGTTCTTCCAAAAGAACTAGTAAAATTCTTGCAGATAACAGATTAACAACAACTGCAACAACTGCAATTAACAACTGCATTGTTGAAAAACAGTGAATTTATCATACAAAACAAACACTTGCAAGTACAATAGAAAATTTTTGATTTTTCTTGAAATACCTCAGAACTGGTAACAACTAATTCTATATTTCATGTCCTAAGAAAATTCGCACTTAAAATAAACACTTAAACAGCGTGCTGAAAAACCTTTGTTTAACAACCATGATTATTTTATACACTGCATCATAAAAAATTATCTTCACTAGTTATTGAATTAGATGGCAGAGTTATATCTAGGTAGGC
The DNA here is from genome assembly GCA_026413305.1 of Hydrozoanthus tunicans. Classification (NCBI taxonomy): domain Eukaryota; kingdom Metazoa; phylum Cnidaria; class Anthozoa; order Zoantharia; family Hydrozoanthidae; genus Hydrozoanthus; species Hydrozoanthus tunicans. The sequence continues at coordinate 13,785 of JAOBAT010062774.1, read as the reverse complement.
ATGTCTTTTTCCTCCTCTCGAAACATCAATCAGTAACTACCTTGTTAGCAAATGAAAACTGAAGTATTTTCAAAGCTGAATAAGAAAGATTGACGTTAATAATCAGGCAACAGAAAGGACGACAAGGCTGAAAACATCTGCAATTAGCTATGTATACACTGTATTTGATCACCTTGGTTAAAAGAAAATAATTGTTCAGCTGTTAAGTTTTACTAAAAAAAGTTTTGTACATACTTTCTCTAAGAACTGTAAACTAAGATGATGTCAGTGTTGTTCAAGTGACAAGCAACAAACTTGAGAACAACAAGCAGCTTAAAACTGCGTAATAAAATTATGTTCATTTAGTCAACTTCAAATAAAAATCATTACATAGTATTTATTTATCAGTTTGTACTTTTATTGGTTCCTAGTTCATCAAACTAAATACTCTGATTGGTTTGCAAGTGGTCAAGTACCCTGCGTCAAGGATTCCATTCCAGAACCACCAGAATTCAGATTTACAGAAAATTAACTGAACAGTCTACAGGGCTTACAAAATTAGCTGGTCGGACAATGTCTGGCCTGGAAGAAATGTTCCATTGCCAGTCATGTAGCTGGCGAACAGGCTCTCCTGCAGCAATGGGGAGCGAGAAACGAGTGGCAAGTGAAGCGAGCTGCAAGGGGAATGGGGGCAAGCAGCAAGCGAAGCGAGGGGAATGGGGAAGGGGCTGCAGGAGAGCCTGTTTGCAGGCTACCAGTCATGTTGACCCAGGGCTCAAAATAATGGCTGGGATGGCGCTGGAAACATTGTAAGGTCAAACATGATTTTGCTCAGACATACATATGCATTTTAAGCTGGACAAATTTAATACATCTCAATTAGTTGCAACAGAGAATACATTTTGCAAGTAACATGATCTTTATTAAACTTTTCAGCATCGATTGGCGGTCATAATCAACAAATGAAAATCAATCAAAAGTCAGTCTAGTTTGATATCATTTTTTGTTTTTGGGGAATATGATAAAATTGAATAATTTCTTTAGAACATGATTACCAATGTCTCAAAATTGAATTTCCTTTAAAGTGCAAATGACAGGACAACACATCTGGTCTTCCACAGATTTGTCCAGACAATGGTCATTTTTGACCAGACATTTACCATTGTTTTGAGCTCTGTGATGCATACTCCACTTTTTTTAAAAAAAAAACTAGTGTATCATCTTGAGTAACCTGTTGTTGAGAACATTAATCATACATCTTTGTCATTAATCTGTACTACTTATAATTTGTTACAATGCATCTGGCATAAAATGGCAGATAAGCTGATAATGTTCTAAAACGCGCACTAGAAGCTGTAACTGTTTAGTTTTAAAAACATGTAATTAGAAAAACACTTGACGCAATACAGTAGCTGGTCAAGACGTCTTGTTGAATATATGTGGCAGGACAGAAAATGCACTTAACAGTCTTGCTTATTTTGCAACATGAGAGAATTAGTCTCACATTTGTGTGAATATAAAATTGTTACTTTTAACACCTTTTAATTTTTTTCGTAATGTTGACCGACTAAAAAAAACTAGGCATGTCCAAAAAAATTTTGTTCACCCTGTCAACATGACTGCCTCCATAAAGAAATCATTTTAAGCCCTAACAAAACTGCATTTTTTCCCTTTGTTTTTTATCCTGTAACACACAAGGCAAAAAAAAGGTTTTCAATCTTATGATGCTGAAATATAAAATTTGTTTATATTGCTTGTTAAGTTTTAGTAATTGAGTTTACTATTTTAAATTTGTACTAAGTCTTATTGAATATGCAAAGCTTTGGAATAACTCTAAAGTAGTTTTTCACTTAAAAATAACCCTCACAAATATTATAACCATAATATGAAAAACAGAATTTTGTTCATTTCAATGGCAATACTAGCCACACTTTAAATTTTATTAAACTTGTTGGTATTTGACAGTCAACCATGTCTGACTTCTTTAAAATATTAAAGAATTCCTGTAGATGATAATCTATTTTCAGGTTCATTAGAGGAGCTATACCCTAAATGGAAACTAATTCTATTGCTAATTAAAAGACATGAAGGTAAAAAAATGTTCATATTAACCATCACTGAAAGTTTATATACTGAATATTAGAAAAATGAAGGCATTACTGAACTGGCACAAAAGTTATATTAGAAATATACATGTTTTAACAAAATCAAAGTAATATCATAATTAACCTTCACAAAACTTGATTCAAACAATAATCACGTTCTTTGTGCAGTAAGTCTTCGACATTAACAACAATATCCACCTGAACATGTGCAGCAATACAAAAATAGTTAAAAATACCTAAATTGGTACACACTTTATGCAATAGTCGGCTTCACCTCATACTGATTAACTTGACCAATTCATTGCATTGAAGTACTATCAAGAGTCTGGTAAATTTTTTTGTTACCTATTTATTGTTCAGCATTTCATTTTTTTAAGATCCGTCCTTAACTGAACGAGCGCCTAGTTTTAATATTTATATCATTGAACCATGTAGCGATGTACAATCTAATGGTTTATTTTTTTATTGACCTAGTAAGCGAAAAATTCTTTTCCACAAACAACCCTTCAATTGTAAGAGCGCTAACTATCAAACTACGTAAACCAGTGATTTCAATAGCAAAACTTTCAATATGTTTATACTTATGACGTTAACTGAGCCGGAAACCAAGCGAATTGCGATGGCCCCTCACTAAGACCAATAAATGAAACAAATTTCCCCTTTTTGAGGCTAAAAAAAGAAAACCATTGCATGACAAATGAACCAAAACTCTCTGTAAAATATCTAACATAAATATCAAATAAAAATGTATAAAACGCAAGAATAATCAAGAGTAAATTAGATCTAATTTTATTTTCCTTCAAAATCACGAGTCTGTTCTAGAAGCTCTTGAATACGATCCAATTTTTCACTAGGGTGCACGAGTAATTGACTTTTTATTCGCATATCAAATTTAGTACTTTTAAAATATACTAAAAACCGGTAGAAAGTACTAGCTTTTCTAGGTTATAGAAATAAGCAGAGAGAATTCAGAATTATGGGTTGTGTATATAAACACGATCGATAGCAATCTTAACGAACTGGTCGAACTTTGTTCGCTAGCCACGCTGTTCTCGTGATTTCGAAGCGACGCTTACCTTTCGCAGCACTTTCATAGCGTATATGTTGTCTTTGTTATGACCAGAGGTCTTCTTGACTTGAAAAACCTACGAACAGAAAACATAATACAACCTTGAACTCCCAAGGGAACACAACCATACCCATTCATTTTTTGACGCATTCATTTATCTGTAGGCAGTCGCCATGAGACAGCAGCTCAGGCACAATACATAGTTCAAACCAAACTCACTTTTCCATAGCCTCCTTTGCCTAGAACTTTGAGCAGCTCAAAGCTTTCTGGGCCAATTTTTTCATCTACTGGATTAACCGTCTCCTCTGATATTTGAATCGTTTCAACAATATCATCCCTTAGCCTGAAACCAAAAGGAATACAGAATAAATGAAAGAACGTCGTAGCGAATCCCGCCACAATGTGTTCTCTCTTGGACTGGCGCGAAGTCGAAAAAAATATTAAGGGGCACATTTACTCACCTTTCATCGTGATCCATTGGTTCATCGCAGATTTGCCCCTGTTAATGAAGATCGTTACAACAAAATTTGACATTCTTAAACGCGAAACTAAAAAACACCGGTAAAAATTCGACTTGTTTGAAAACTATACGTAAAGCCATTCAGAACTCTTGCGAGTAGGCCAACTTACCTCCCCGAATTCATCGTCACATACAACATCTTCTTCGTCCAAACCATCGTTAACATCTGCTGGAAACACATCAGCCATTTCCCGCAGATTTTATCATAAAATTTCTCTGAAATAATTCCGTAATTCAACTAAAACTTCTTTAAAATTTCGAAACTCAAGCGACTTCTTCTAAACAATGAGCTCATGTCGAAAGCCGGTGTTTGATTGGTCGAGACCGCTGAACTGCAGACGGACTGCGCGTGAAACTTCGCGTGTAGTTCAAGGTCATAGCTGAAATATTTCGCATACCTTTCATACCATCCTCATTTTGCGTTCTATATACCCGTTTAAGTTGTTGCATTTTTCTAATTGAAAAAAATTAGCAAGATACAAAAAAAAAACCCAACTTATTACCAAATTTTGAGACAAATATCTTTTTAAAACCAAAAATGGGAACAGCAATGGCATGAGAATATGGCAGTGCCTGCCCCTTCTCAAAAATTTTGGTGCACAAAAAGAAGAATAAATGTGCATGTTGTAATTCCATCTTTCAAGTGCGTTGGTTAACAATTTTAAGTATAACACCAATCCTCTGCCAAAATAATCAGATAAAAAGTGCTCAGTCCCTGGGCTTATTTTTGGTCAAAGAGTCGTCCAAACTTTTCTTTAGGGGAAGGGGGGCTTATATTCAGGAGGGCTTACACATGGAAGAATATATTGTGTTTGAAAATGTTATTTTTTGTATGAGAATTTGTGATTTTTAAGAATTTCTGCCCATGACCTCTCTTTATTACTGCCATGATTAAATGTTTACTTAATAATGTGTTTATAGCCAATATCACCAACACTATAATTAATGTAATTTTACCAAAATGCATTGGATATCATTATATTCCCAATATATTGCCTAAGGGTTTATTTTTGGGGGGCTCATGTGGAATTTTGCAGTATTTTAGATTGGTATTGGAAAAATCCCAAGGGAACACTGACCCTGACCCAAGTTTGGGAGGGGGGAAGTAGGTTAACCTCATCTCTCACTCATACTCAGGGACCATGGCACATATTTCAGGCAGTTAAGCTTGCCCATAACCCAACCCTATGAGTGCCAAAGCTTTTCAAACTTCTGAGGTTGTCAGAAACAGGTTTCCTTCTGTCTGTCCAAGCAAAATTTTGCCCAGTTAATTTTTCATCATTAATTTTTTTAGTTTTCTTGGGCACATTTATTGGCGAGGCTAAAGCCCACCTAGCTCTATAGCTCCATGTTCCCTGATACTCCACGTGTTTCATGTTAAAAGCTTGATTTATTCAAAGGCACAAAAAATAACACTAGGTCTGAAAGATTTACGTTTAATGATTCCAATTTCACATCAAGAAAAAGTTGTTCACAAATATTACCATCATGATTTAATAGGATACATGAAACTTTCAAAATACTATGGTACAAGCCGTTGAAATGCTAAGAAGGCCTTTTGAGCAGAACCATGCAGTTTCTATTGTGACTAACTAAAAAAAGTCATGATCAGTGTTAAATTTCTTAGATCAATAAAAATGTATTACACCTAATTATTATATTAGTGTCTGTAAAAACCATATTTCTAGAGTATAAAAGTTAGCTCAGTCCACTAAAAGGGGCAGCTCTGCTGCAGCCTGACTGGCCCCTCCCCTAAACCCATGCCTGAACTTTATATAGATTATAACCAAAACAAATAGATAAGGGGTTGAGGGTGTAAGAAAACGTTGCATCATAAAAATAGGAAATTCTCCATATGGAAGATCTGGTCCAGTCTCTATAATTTTTGATTTGTAGAATTTCTCCCCTCGTCCCACACAGGACACCACAAAACACATACTGTAATGCTTTGCTAATTCAATGTTTAACAAAACAAGAATTGGAAAATGTCTTTTGATTACTAATAAAAGTTTGATGAGGGTAAGGTAGTAAGAATATGTGGTGCCAATATAGTCATGTAATGACAAAAATTTTGTTTGGCAAATTAAGATCTCTCCAGAAAGTTGATTTTTTTAGAACTGGGTCTGCTCCACTTGACTTGAGATTATACAGAACTTTCAACAAACAAGTGTGATAATGAAAAAAGTTACCAAATTGCCTTTCTTATACTGTTTTGTTGCTGCTATTACTTTTGAACAACTAAAGCTCCTATGTAGGTACTCAGTCCAGACAGTCCAGGATTTTTTAGGGGTTGTTAAAAGAAACCCTGTGTTAAACCAAGAGCCTGGTATTTTTTAGAGTTGAAAAGCCCAAAGCTAATAGGCGAGTTTCAGTCATTGTTGTTAATGTATTTGATCGATAGTTTGAGACAAAGGTTCTTTAATTTGTTGAAGGTCAAAAAGGTGTTTAGATTTTACAAGGTTTGTTTGTAAACATTACATCAGCTGAAATCCGCCTGTATTAGACTAGTACTGCTTGCAGTCCCAAACTTTAGCAAACTTGCTTATTGAGCAAGAAGTTAAGACAAAACTTCTTTGGCTATCATCCTGTTACATGCACACCTTTATTATTTTACTGCACATCTCATTCAGTGCAACATGGGGGGACTTAGTGCCAACCCGCTAGCTATTTAGGGAAAAGTGTCAGTTTCAAATTGGTAATTTTTTAAGGTAACTTTCAAATTGAGAGGTAGTTTTAGGATAGAAAATGTTTTTGCCTTGGGAATTTTTTTTGGTACTTTGGGGACCTTTCTGATGGGCATCTCTTATACCCTTTTAACCCCAGAGTACCCCCCCCTCCCCAGCTAATGCTAAGCTAATGCTATGCATCATTTTTGCACCATCTTTCAACTAACTTCACAAATCTTTCAGTAATACTGTACAAACATTATACCAATCATTTGTCCAGATTGATCCTCCGCTGTGCTTAAATATTGTTCTGATTTCTAGTCTAAGACTAGAAACTAGACTTCTATGGATCAATGAGTTCACTTGAGATGTAAGCCCAGGGGGGGGTTACTCCCTATATTGGGACGGTAGGTATGGCCGTCATTCCTTTTAAGGATTAAAATTGCCAGTCTGGTATTTATTAGGGGTTAATGTTGTTAAATAAAATTCTGTGTTAAACCAAGAGCCTGATATGTTTTAGGGTTTAAAGCATGAAGAAGAAGACAAAAGTCCTTCGGCGAACATCCAGTTATGTGCGCACCTTTATTTACTGCATATCACGTTCAGCACAACATGAGGGGATTTAGTGCCAGCCCGCTAGCTCCCCAGGGAAAATTTTCAGCTTTCAATTGGTATTTTTTAGGGTAATTTTAAAACCAAAAGGTATTTTTAAGGGAGGAAAATTTTTATCCCTTGGTATTTTTTAGGGTAGTTTGGGGACTTTTCTGATGGTTGTCCCTACCCTTTTGACCCAGAAATAACCCCCCTGCAGATGTAAGACCTCAGTTATTTAATTTTTAGTTTTACGTTTCCTGAAGACAATATTGAAAAAAATAAAATTCTTGTTTGGATTACTGACAGTTTATCTACTGTATATTTTCAAACACCAATCACTCTAGACTTTTTTAAACAAAAATTTTAAAATCAATGTTTTTAATTGTTTTGCTGACTACCTACTTTCTTTGGTTTTCTGGGTCCTGATGAATTGTCAATATTGATCAGGAAAGTTGAAAACAAATCAATTTTTGCTTGAAATTTTAAAGTTAAAACTTCACCAGTTGAGTGTTTTTTTCTAATTGTGTTATTTTGCCAACCAGTGAACATTTTAGTAAAGTGATCCTGTAAAAAAACTTTGGCTGAAGAACAAACTAAAATATTTAATTTGAAAAAAAAAAGAACCATAAGTTTGAAGTACGTATAACTTTTAGCTGTAGTTAGCTATAACATATCTCATTTGCATATTAATAGTTAGCAAAAAATTCAGACACAAAGTTGTAACACTAAAAAAGAACTTTTGACTAACACTTTACAAGTCTTTACTTTCTTAAACACTGATTTATACCAAAACTTTACAGAAAAAGAAATATATTTTAACACCTCTTATTTATCTCACCAAATAATAATCTATCATTATTTCATACAATGTATTTATATTGACATCACAATATAATGTAGGTTGTAAGTAACAATAAATCAAACTCTCGTCATATAACCTTTTGTTCCTTTTGAAAACCATATTCACCTCAGATCAGTGCTGACAGTTTGAACAAGTAAAAAAAAACTTCAAAATTGAGTTCCCTTTAACTAAGTTAATTTTAGCTGTTCTCACTGGCAGCTGTTTTGACACTAAAAATATACTGGAGATGAAATGTTTTACGTTATGGTCACCTGTAGTAAATATTTTTTAAACTGGAGGTCTAGGAGATCTTCTCAGTCTTAATTAGTATCAAACAATGTAGACAAAGGGGTAGCAAATTAAATGGCCTCTAAAACATGAAAGTCTCTGCAAATTGAAGGGTCTAGTTCAAAAACAACAAAAGGGACTTTATATGAAATATTAATGCTAAATTCTCCCAAGTTATGAAGAGGTAATTTTAGGGATAATGTAAGGATAGTTCACAATTCATCAAAAGTCACTTAAGTCACCTTTGCACTAGACCCTTCAATTACGGCTTGTTCAATCTCATCATTTCTTTTGTCATGTTTTAAGGTCTCAGATTTTCTATTTTTTCTCAGTCTTGTGGTCTGGAATATTCTCACAAAATGGCTTGCATTAAAATTGTGCTTTAAAAAAAATGTTTTGCAGACATTCTCCTTCCTCAGGTATAAATTTTTCTTTCTTTTTAAAGCAAGATTTTAGGCCTGAATGGCACAAACTAAAGTTTATTATGATATCTTTCATGGCTTACAAAGAAATTTAAAATTTTTCAAGAACATTCAGCAGTTTTCCCTTAAAGATCTTTTTAACGATAAGATTATATATAAGGCAAAGGTTAAATAATAAATCATAATCAGTAAAAAGCATGAGCAATAATCTTGTCAATCTGGCCTATGATGCCCTTGACTCTTGTCAATCTCTGTGTTAACTATAACAATATAGAGAACTTATTGGCTTCAAGATGCAATTCAGTCTTATGAATAGTTTAAGTCCTGTACTCAAAAGCTCTTTTACTTATCATGACAATCACTAAAATAAAAAAAAAAAGCCTTGTATGTACAAGTTAAATTTAAGACTGTGGTCAGTTCAGAATTCAAAAATTTCTGATATTGAACCTTAAACTAAAAATTAACAAACTTATTCAACACATTGGCACAATGGCTGTCCTTAAAAAATAACAAAAAAACAGTTATGAAATCTTTGTTATTTTACTTCTCAGTATTCATTTATACTAGAAACCCAACAAATCAACTCGTTTTATCAAATTTAAATTTTGCTGTCAAGTAGTTTAGGGAACCATCTTTAAAATTTTTATATGAAGAATTTATGTGAATTATGCCTGTAAAAGCAGTTTTATTTTCAGGCCAGCAATAAATTACTCAACTAATGATTTAAACTTCAATGCCTTATATAATCTAATATTATATGAATCTGGTACCAAGCATAGTCTAGCAACAAACTATACCTAAAACTCACAGTAAATAGTACAATTATTACTCTATTTACTAATTTCGTTGCCATTGTTAACTGGATCAGTTTGCTGACTACTAGAACTTCCTTGCTTTGCAGCAGTGCTGGCTGGCTTCCCAAGAGAGCACAAACAAAACACTGATGAATAAGAGTGAAGGAAATGGCTGTCTTTAAGTGGCTTTCCCTCAGTTGAGTGTTGATCAAGCCCAACCTCCCCATTGCCAAAAAACCCTCCAATTGGTACGTTGGGAAACTCCCTCTGAAAGATTCCAGTCTCTACATTTTTGGATTTGTAGAATGTCTCTCCTCGCCCAACACAGGACACCATAAAACACACAGTGCTGTCACTTTTGATGCTAGAACCCTTTAATAAAGCAAGACTTTGGGAAACACCTCTTGTTGTCTCACCATGATGGACAATGGACATGGCTTGAACGTCACCACATAATCCCAACCCAATGACACCAGTGCTTTTGACATCATTGTCAACAAACATCAAGGACTCTACCAAGCCACCAATAATAACAACATTGGATTTACCAGAGCCGTCAACATCATACACCTAGGGCAATTCATTGCAGTTAATGTCATTTAACCTGACGACATATATGCAATTTTCAAGTATGGAAAGGTTTGAAAAACTCAAGAAAATTAATAATAATTACTATTTTATTTGTGCTTGTTGGCCCTATGTGCCTCTTTGAATATTTACCATCTCATGACCAACAAGTGCTTTTGGAGTAATAACTGTTATAAAATATCTTTAGTTAGTAATCATAAGTCTGGGGATTGTAAGGCTATAGGAACAACTATCATAAGGGCACCTGGAAATAATATTGCTTTCAATAAAAGGAGAATGCAATCCTAATCTTGACAGAGTCGGGTGGCCTGTGGTTATTTGTGTGGTTACCAAGCTGTATAAGCAAACAAGATTTGGATGTTGTCATCATTCATCACATTTTTGTTCCAAATCGGCACAATTTTGAATTTATAACTAACTATGACATCATGCACATGCATGTCCAGTACCATGGAGCTGTTTGGGCAGATTGAAAGTATTTCCTCATGGTTTTTATCGATCATGGAGTTGTTTGGGCAGATTGGAAATATTTCCTTGTGGTTTTTATCAATCGTGGAGTTGTTTGGGCAGATTAGATGTATTGCCTCGTGGTTTTCTTCGAGTGCTGAAGTTTTTTTGGGCAGATTGGAAGTGTTGCCTCATTGTTTTCTTTGAGCAGGGAAGTTTTTTGGGCAGATTATATATTTTTATAAGTGCCTATACTTTCTAAAGAGAACATTCCAAACGCACTTCATTAATCTCTGATTACTTCTAGTAATAAAAATTGAAGTCTGAAATGTAGTGTGGGGGTGAGTAAAAGGAATAAATAAAGTGTATAGGAAGAGTTTCTTACCTGCCAAATACCTGAAGCAACCTTGCCTATGATGTCAAGGTTATAGGTGTCACCCTTTGCAAGAAGGACAGCAAATTTGATTTTTTTATCATCAGGAAGCTTTAAAGACTTCTCCCATCTTGCCTTAAAAGTTCTATTGTGTCTAACTTCAGTGCAACTCATGCTGAACAAGTGTGCTGAAACGCCTTCCATTCTTGGCATCACCATCAAGCAAACTGATTCTGAAGTTTCAATTTCCTCCGCAGATTCTCCTTCATGACAGCCAACAGCCCCTCCTCCGATACAGCCGATTATAGCACAACCTTTTGGTAAAGTCAACCTTACAGCAGCAAGTAGGCTCTTCATTTCATCTCGACGACCTTCAGAGTACTCTGCACTTCTACTGACAAACAGCATGACTGCCTCGGGGTATATAGAGATATTTTTCAAAAAACTTGTTACCCGGCCGCTCAATAGGTCCATTGATAACTGAAATTGACAAAGATAAAACGGCTCAATTTCTTATTAAATAAATGTTCATATTTTGAAAATAATACGAAAGGATGACAGGGAATATCAAGCACTCTTTACTCCCTTCTATTCAATCTGCTATTAAACTTTATTATTCATGTCGAATACAATAACTATCCTTTTTATGCATCTATTTAGAAGTTTTTAAGCCCAACATGATGATCAGCAGCAAGTTATTGGCAGTGGTGATATAACTGCTCATATCTCTTTAAGCAAATCATTTAAAACTGGTTTTAAGGTCATTATTTTGTGAACATTAAAAGTCTCTTCATAATTGTGCTAAATAAAACACAAAGAAACCTTATCAAAATCCTTGCCAAAAAGGGAACACTAACTCTCACTTCAGTAGTTGAAAACACATAGGGAGCCTAGTTTCAAACAAAATTAAAGTATACTGTCTGTTGGTAAAACTCAAACATTCAGTAAAATCTATCACAATCTCCGTGGTTGTGCTTTGGTACCTTTGCAAAACTGTCATTCAATTGTTGCAAGCCATATTTCTTGTAATAAATGGTTACCAATCAACTCCAACTCCTTTTTTAAACTTTATTTTGAAAGAGTATACAAAACAAATTGCAGAAAATAAGTTAAATTCTTGTTTATAACTGAAGTGTCCAGTGGCAAAACGACTCTTGATAGAGTTGTCATTTCTCTCTACATTATCCATATTCACTCTTCATAACCATGGGGAGAATTTAGCATATTGAACAAAGTTACTGTGGCATTTTCCACTAGACCCTTAAAATAACATTTAGTTATTGCTTGATCATGAAGTAGAGATGGTCCAGGCTGTCAGGGATGGTGCGTTGGAGTGCAGATGGGTGTGCCTATGCCCCCCACGGGGGGGGGAGGTTACTCTCTATATTGGGATGGTAGGTATGACCGTTGTATTTTTAGGGGTTACAATAAAAATCATTATTGCCAGTCTAGTATTTTTAGGGGTTGTAAAAAGGTTTAAAAATGCCAAGATATTGGACTGCTTGCAGTCCTGTGTTTTAGCAAACTTTTGTACCCTTTAAAAGGCATCCTTTGGCAGATGTTCTATTACACATGCACCTTTACTCACTGCATATCATACTCAACACAAGGGGACTTAGTGCCGACCTGCTAACTTTCAGTTCTTAGGGTAATTTTAAAACCCAGAGGTATTTTTTGGGTAGAAAAATTTTATCCCTTGGTATTTTTAGGGTATTTTGGGGACTTTTCCGACGGTCATCCCTACCCATTTGACCCTGGAGTACCTCCCCTGGGTCTATGTCCACCCCCTTCCCCCACTGGAAACGAAGGTCAACTATTTTGTTGACCAACTGTATTTGAAAAAGCAACATCATACTCTATGTTTTTCTATATCAAAAGCTTGAATAACATCCTTACATTAGAACAACATCATTTCAAAATTTCCTGGGCAAGCATGCTACTGGACACCCTTAAAACTTGCACCTTCAGTGTTCGCTTGGCCCATCTCCTAATTTAGTCGCACCCTTTGGCAAAAAATCTTGGCTACAGGTCTGTGGTCAATAATTAACTTACTATACTTTAAAACATCTTTCACTAGTCACTGACACTGTTATGTGGGGATTTTTGTTTAAGTATTGACCAAACAGGCCTTCTTCTTTGTTTATAAGGTTTACTTCCTCATATATTTTCATAATTTCATCTTCCAAAAAATTATGGAGGCTGAACAAGATGCAACTTTTACACAAATCTTTATTTTTAATCGGTATGGCCGAGTATCCTTTTTGCTAGAAAAAAACCAGACTGGCCGTTTTCAAACTTTCTAGTGCTCTTTTTCCCCTAAAATATAGTTCTAAAATCATAAAGTGAGTAATGTTCCTTGTGTATTACATTAAATAATTAGTCTTTATAACGACCGTAAAATCAATTAAATAATGGCGTTTAGCAGCAACAAAGAACAAAACCATATGGCAAACAAACTTGCGGAGTTTGCGAGTTTTTTTCAACATAAGTAAAGTTCGAAAATCTTTAAAACAACTGGTAAACAATGGTAGCATCGATGCGAAAACAAATATTGATTAAAACGAAGACGAAACGAAAACTTTTTGTCTGTCAGCACATTCCCGTATGAGTAATTCACGACTTCAACTGGTCCTCAGTGGCCGGTATAAATGTACGTAAAGTTGACTCGCATAGGAGGTCAAATGATAATTTTTTCCCCGAAAACGTGTTAGCTGCGATCATTTTAACTTACCTTTGATGTGCAAGGCACATAATTCCCGTGATGCACGAGGTAACTCACCCATCTCCTTCGGGAACGAAACAACCTTTTTGATGTGTTTCGCCACAAACTACAAACTTGAGCGGCTGTAGATAAAGCCTTGGCTGGCAGAAACGACAAAATAATCTCTACAATTTCTGCCAAGGAAGATATATAGGCAGCTTTTGTGGTATTACTCGCTAAAGCGGCCATTGAGGCCAAAAGTACAGCGATGAATGGCAAAAACCATGAACACCACTTTTTTTGAGTTCGTGTTTATAACGATCGATGCGCGCACCTCCAACAGGAAGACTGGGGCGAAAACTCTTGTTATTGTTCATGTGACAAACAACATATTATAT
>JAOBAT010062763.1:0-24665 GCA_026413305.1 Hydrozoanthus tunicans | reverse complement strand
TACGATGCCAGGCTCGTCCAACTCTTCCACCGAGAGATCCTGAAGTACAGCAGAATCGATTTTAGAAATGCAAAAAGGCAGCGCGGGTTAAGATGATGGCGAGTAAAAGAGCCTCATGGTTGTTGGTTGACACTAATGTACTAGCTTCCTTGTAAACTTACATTTAGATAAAGCAATAAATTTAGCCTTCTCTTGAAAAATTAGTCATTTGAAAAGAAAAAGCTAACCTAACAAGGATTGAATAATTCACTGCCTTGTATAACTTTAGCTATGTTTTATTTTATATTTTATCCGTTTATATTTTATTTTTGCTGTATGTTTGTTTTCTTTCTTCATTCTTCGACCAAAAATGGAAATAATCTAGAACCTGCTAGCTGTCTAAACTAACTTGCGGGTTATTGCAGCCAGCTGAGAAACGGGTAAATATCTGTTAAATTCTTGCTTTCTCATTTTGGTTTGTAACAAAGGTACTAAGTAAAAGTTATTGTACTGTACTGTATTGTTTTGTACAACATCTCATAAGAGTTGTGGCAGTTGTAAATAGATGTTAAGAGCTCTTTGGACGACGATACTGTAACACCTGGGCATTGCATAACTTCTATGTGATTCCTTACCCCATCTGTACCAGATTTGGTGATTTTTGCTTACTCCCCAAACTCCACCTTGACCAGAGGAAATATGTATAAGTCTGCCACCTATGTGCCTCCAGCTTCGTCTGTTACGTCTTAGCATATAAATAAATCCAGCTCGGTTCACTCCCCAAATTCTTCTAGAGAAGCCAGTGTCGATCTGCTTAAGTTTTCCAGGAATTCGGATCCAGCGATCTTTGCCTAATCAAATCCAAAGGCAAAAAAACATTGAGAGAAAGCTTTTAACTTTTAATAACCAATTAAATTTTGTGGCTGAGAAAATATCTTTTTGGTTTCATAGGTCACTTTTTACACTTTTATTTCCGAAATTTGTACCTTATCACTCTTTTCATTGCTACTATTTGTAAGTTGTATTATGAAAACTTTAGACAGTTTTTAGGACAAGGACACCAAACTTAAATATCTTACAATCGTAAACTAACTTAAGTTACAGGAAAGCAGAACAAATTTAAAGAATCAGTTTTCTAACATATTTTCGATATAAAGGGATAGTAATCTTTAAATAATTAGTATGTGTCATCTATTCCATTCAAGTCTTAGAAAGTAAGCCATCGAAGGCCTATGGGCTTCTGTCGAGTTTACCGAAACACTGTTAACGATACTCACCGGGCTTTGGTACTGGTCGGACAACACCTTTGAAAAGAAAAATTACTCTCATTAGATGTAAGCTGCAAGTTATGCAGTTTAAAAACACAACAAAGCTCAACGTTAGTCTTTCTTCTTTAGTGTTGTTTAATGCAATACTTCATGGTGTTATTCTCCAGAAGAACCTAACACTACAGCTATAACAATCCTACCTAGATGTATTTTTGGTACTATGGTTTGTGCCATCGCTACAAGCTTGTTTCGTATTGAATCACACTCCATTGTATTCGAGCTGTGTATTTTAGTGTATTGCATTCATATTTTGCTATCTATTGGATAATTGAAAACATGAAACCATTATCCCTTTGATATTTGAATATAAATTAGTGACGACGAAAAAACAATCTAGAAAACCTGAGTAAAAAAAATAATTGAGCTCCAACTTTAATCGGGTCACTGAGAACTAAACAGCAAAACGAAGCAATGTTTTCTGTTAAAACTTACCAATTCCGTGGCACTTCAACAAATGGCGTCCATATTTACCTGGAATAAAGAAAGGAATTTTCAACCGTCTTGGAAAGAATTATTTCGTTCTATATTTTAGTGAATTCTTCATTGGTTTAAAAACTGTGATAATTTTCAGGAGGAAATTTAATATGTTTTGCAAACAAGATGAAATAAATCCACAATTCTATTCTATCAGTTGTCTGAAAGCGAGAAAAGCAGTATGTAATTTAAGATTACAAATATTTTGATGAAAAAATGTTCTGACGTCGACAAATAAAATCTTGATAAGCTAAGTTGCTATTAAATGTTACACAAGAACGTTGTCAATTGAAACCCTCAACCTGATTCTTTTCTCTGTCTGTTATACTACCAAGTAAAATTACCTCTGTACTGCCAGATCTGTCCATTTTTGCTCACACCAAATACACCTCTACAACCGGGTGCAACATAGCTTAATCGTCCGCCAATACGGATCCAGGAACGACCAGTCTTTCTACGGCGTGTGATTCCAGCTCGGTAGTAGATATATTGCGATGACGTTACTCCCCAGAGTGCACCACGTGGTCCACTCTCGACTCTAGCCAAGCGTCCAGGCACTCGGACCCATCGCGTACCTGTGTGTTTTTAGAGAGGTTTCATTTTTTAAAAAACAATTTTTGCAATTTTACTTGTTATCATCTATCTTGAGAATGAAAAACTAAACTATGTTCAACTGATTGGTGCTGTTGAAAAATTAAGTTCCTTGAGAGGACCTTTAAAACAAAAACTTGTAAACACTTCTTGGAAAATAGTAACTTTACTGAAAAGAAAGGTTGGAAATAATTTGTTTAATTGTACCTGCAATTTGCTTATCAGAGTTTATCATGTGATATATAAAACATTGATTTTCATGTCTCCTGACAAAATACAACGCAAAAGTGTCCAAAAAGGGGATTGAATTGGCTTAGATGACAATTAACATCATTGTTTGTTACCTTGAGGTCTTACACGTAAGACTCCACGCCGGAAGTAGATATAGTTAGCTCTGTTTGTGCCCCAGGCTCCATACTGTCCAACTGAAACATGTTTAAGGCCTCCTGGAACTCGCCGCCAACCACGTCCTTGCGGTTTTCGCCACGTAATGCCTGTTCGGCACCAGATCTGGTGATTTTTACTTACTCCCCACACGCGACCAAACGGACCAGAGTCAATCTGCATCAGCTTGCCGCCGATATGAATCCAACGGCTACCAACTCTGTTTCGCAAGGAACCTGAGTAATGAACAAAAGATGGTTCTAAATAACAGTTCCAAAATCATACATATTAAAAAGTAAAGCATCCAACAACAAGCTTTTGTTAGATCCCACTGTGTCGTACGCAGACGTAAAATCTAATGCTAAATCAATGAAATAAAAAGTTTTCCATTCAACATTAAAAACGTCAGATAGTAAACAAAATGAGTGATCATAAAGAAAAAAAAACTTTAGCATCAGGCATAAGTCTAATATTAATTGTATCACTCACAACCAAAACCCTTCATGTCCGCTAGATAAGTTTAAACAAGTTTCAAAATCGCTTTAAATAATAATAATAATAATAATAATAATGATAATAACCATTTATATAGCGCCTTTCTCCTAAAGACCCACAGCGCTTACTCCCCAATCGCTTTAACAACTTTCTGTGCCTACATAAATTTTGTATCGCATGACAGCTACATAAAACACTACGCTAGGGGGGACACGGTGCTTATAGACATTTACTATTACAGTTAATACCTTACAGCTTGCCATAAACAGGAGGTACGAATCTCTATATAGAACTAATAAAGTCGGCTTTAACTAGAACTAGTAACATTCGTTAATGAGATTAAATATTATGATGTTTAAATTCTCCGTTTCTCACCAATTCGGTAATAGATATTATTTCCTCTGTTAACTCCCCATACTCCGCCTTGTCCGCTAGAAACGTGCTTCAAACGTCCACCAATGCGTCTCCAGCTTCGTCTATTGCGTCTTAGTTTGTAGATATACCCAGCGCGGCTCACACCCCAGATTGCTCGGGAGTAACCGGTGTCGATCTGTACAAGCCTTCCAGGAATACGATACCACTGGGCTGGAACTAACAAAATTGTGTGGAATTTAATTTATTTGTTTAGAAGAATTGATTCGTTTTTACAACGTTTTAAAACCAATCAAAATGTAAATCTGGTATTCATCTCCCCTTTCTTAGGCCATGAAGACAAGAACTGACAACAACAGTTACTTGAGTCAGATAGGAAAGACTGGGAAGGAACATCTTGACATAAGAAAAGTGGAGAACATTGCCAAATATCTAGAATGAAGGAAATCGCCTCAAGTTTGAGTGATCAGAAAAAATTCTGGGTCACCGACGGGAATCGAACCAGCAACCCTCTGATTACAGGTCAGATGCTCTAGCCACTAAGCTACAGAGACTCACATGGGGAGCTGAGTTACAGGATAAGTTCTTGTCTATTCCCCGCTGGACACACGTCTTGCAACTGCTTACTCAGTATGTCCCATAGCCAATGCTATATATTATCAAATGTTTAATGTAGAAGTTTTTGCAACTTGGTGTTGTCTTCATTCTATTCAGACAACACCAAGTTGCAAAAACTTCTACATTTCTGAATATCTGTTGAGACTAAAAGGGGAAATGATAGAAATGCCGGAAACTTAATTGACTAGAAAAGGGTATGAACCGTTTAAAAAAGTACACCCAAATGTCAGCAGTCTTCCTTTACAACTCTGGCAACTTTGTTGATTTTCAAACTTGATTTATTTCAGACACGGTCAAATTTCTAATAAAAGACCCAATTGCTTACCAACAGCGCCTCGGCAGTATCCCCATTTCTTGTGCCTATCATAGTTGGAGGTTGTTGCACACCATGGTCGTTTAGCGTTCACTCTTGTACAGCGGTAGTACTTCTTTCTTTTATATATGAAGGGGAATATACAATACTTTCCTTTTGTTGTTCTTACTGCAGGAAGAAGGAAAGTGAACCTCTTTATATCTTCAAAACAAACGTTAATTGTTTCAAACAACTCGTCGTTAACTTAAGGAGGGTTTACGGTTAGAAAGATAATGCAAATGTTAAGAGGGACATTCGAAAAGAGGTTTATTGAGTTTTACTTACCCGCAGGCTTACAGTAGCCCCATTTCTTATTTCTGTCATAGCTAGACGTGAGCGAGCACCACGGCCGTTTAGCGTTAGCCATAGTACAGGATTGATACCAGCGCCCCTTATATCTGAACGGGAACACACAGTTCTTTCCTTTGTTGGTCTTAATGCCTATTGTCAGAAAAAAAGGACAGCGTAAAAAGACTATCAAGAAAGTTGCGATAGAGAAAGCCTCATCATAAACTTTGGAATGTAATACCTATTGTCAGAAAAAAGCATAGCGTAAAATAATCTAAGATTATTGATTATCAAGAAAGTTGTGACAGAGAATGCCTCATCATAAACTTTGATTTGTAATTTTAGACATTATAATTAATTTTGATTTCAACACTAATCCAATTAAGTTCGAATGTTCCTTCTTTCTTGCTTCCATCTAAAGTTACTATCCCCTAAGTGTTTAGCATTTAGCAAATGTTATTGTAACCAGTTTAGTAGCAAGCTATAGGAAGTTTTAGACACAACACGTCCAAAAAAACCAAAAGAACAAGCGGATTTAACGTGTAAGCTGTATAAGGTATTCCTGAAATATTGATAACGAGGCTCATTTTATTAAAAAAAACAAAAAAACATATTTCGTGAGTAAAACTAAGATTTTGATAGTTGGCATTTTAAATGGTTGAGATTGGGATAAATTAGATACCACTGGCAAAACGAACGTGTTCAAAAGACAGACCATTCTAGACTCTTCTGTTTTATTTTTCATTTCTTGCTAAAACAACGAAATGTCGGGGCTTCTTCAGAGTCAGCGGTACTACATAGTCTTCCACCAGACCTAGAGATGACTTTCAAACTAATTTCAAGTCGTAAATAGTACTATAGTTATTGCAAAGTAATCTAGCCCTCTGCCATACTATGCTTTAAGTGGTTTCTTCGTTGTACGCGTTACTGTTGTTATTACTGTTTTATATTGTTGATGAAATTCATCCAAGATGCGTTGAAATTGATCTCCTTAAGAATTACAATGAATGGAATCAAAAGAAAAAGAAGCCGATTTTTTACTCAAAACCGCGAAAATAAAGTGACTAGAAGTATGAGTTTTTGGAAAAATTGCTTAATTTAAGTGTCGCTAAATAGTTAAGCTACAAAATCGCAAAACTAACGTGACGCTAAAATTTCATGTAATAAGATAAGGTTTTTTAAACAAAGCCCCTTTGAACTTCAACCGGGCATCTCTGTCTAAATATTGTTTAATAAATAAAAACAAAAACTTTCAAAGAAAAGGACGAAATAACTCACTTGGAATACATTTGTAGCGGACCTGAAGATACTTGTAAGTACCACGACAGGGATCGCGACCAAACTGACGATTTGTAGCACGCAGGATGCAGGTGCGCTTTCCTTGACAAAGCCTCCTAACAACAGCAAGTGAGTTTCGGCCATAGCAGCGGGTGGTTCGAATAGAACGATGAGGACAAACAGATCGTCCTTTTGTTCTTCCATAATTAGCATAAAGGATGCGGATGGCACGGTTATGGCTACAGGTAATTCGTCGTGATCTTCCTTCACAGATCGTCACTTTTTTAGCTAGATGGCAAAAAAATAAATTAGTTTCCTTTCCTGTCTAAACTAGCGATTGATATCTGTTTAACTGATATAAACTTTTTCTTATTTCTTTTTCTCTGTTTTACAAATTGTCTTTTGACAGAAATAATAAATTGCTTTTTTTATCTTTTTAATCAACCGTAGATCTTATAAAGCCAAGTTACTAACTTCAATGACAATTGATGTATGTATAAAAAGACTTGATTTGAAATTCATTTAAATGAAACAGATCATAACATCACAACTTATTCACAAAGAATAAACACACCTTTAGGCTTGGGTCTCGGTCGGTGTACACCTAGACAAAAATGAGAATCATCCTTTAGTAAAACAACCAAGCATTTTTACATCTGGCTGAATAAATTGCAAACTATTGGCTTTAATTAGCACTTACCAAATCCACGACATCTTAAGAGATAACGGCCTCTTGAACCTGAAAGAAACGAGGTTTAAGAAATGGATTGTAGATACGTTTAGAATAAATTATACACTAATGCACAACGAATGCAAATTATAAAATGTTTTCTGCGAACTCTTCAAGTTTAAGTATCAACAAGGTTTCCGTTTATATCTATTATCTTTCGTTAACATATATACGTTTTTAAATTTTGAAGTACTATACTAGATCCAATCCCCTCCCCCATTCCGAATCAACCGTGTTATCATGATCTATGCGAGCCTTATAATAGTGCACAGGCCTCTTGAAGTAGCTAGATTGTTGGCGAGATGTGCGCACCAAGTTAAATAGTTCTAGTCAATCCGTTGTCATTACTAGGACCGTAAGCCACCGAGTCAAAAATTCGAGGCCGTTCTTTTTTTCCGTCGTGTCGCTTTGGTATCGTGGGCTCGCAAAATCGGCAGGCGGTTTTGCGTGGCCATCGCACAATGCTTAGCGGGCTGCGTGTAAAAGCACAAGGCTTCACTTGGTTTTGTTTGCTCTGTAGATTAATTGCAAAGAATTAAATAACGGCCCGAGTACAGGCTACCTGTAGCCTCTTGTTAATTTAGCAATCCTCTCCTTAACCAAAACAGAAACAACAATCACTGAAGAGATCCATTGGAACGAAAGGCTTAGATAGCAAAATTAAATCAATCGTAGCTGTATGGCATCTATAAACGTTTTCCTGTTAGCATTTACCTCTGTACTTAAATATTCCGCCTCTTCTGGTAACTCCAACAACGCCAGTACAACCGACGCTAACTTGTTTGAGTTTTCCTCCGATGCGAATCCATCTCGTTCCAAGAGGTCTCCTTCGGTTGATTCCGGCTCGATAGTAAATATGGTGCCAAGGATTCACGCCCCACACAGCTCCGTTAGGTCCTGATTCAACTTGTCTAAGGATTCCACCAACACGAACCCAGCGTCGACCTTCAGAAAATCAAAATATAATAACACTGCAACATTTGTGCTTCTCAAGATATAAAGGCAGAGTGTTTTCGTAAGGCGCCGGATAACTTCTACTTCTACTTTATTGACTGATAAAACTCATACAAGCATTACATCAGTTTAAAAAATAAATAAATAAATCTAATATACAATATCAAAATATAAGTAATCCAAAATATATCATTTCAATAAAAAAATAATTTTAAAACCATTCGCCCTTCTCTTTAATGTAGTTGATTAGCTCCGTTTTGGATTTTGTCACAATAACCGCACTTCATTGTGCTCATGAAAATGTTTTTAGATTGAGGAAAGTATGTAAAATATTGGGACTATGAAAATACTGGATGAATTTACTGAATTATTATTGACTGAAATTAAAACATCTTTATACAATAATTACACTGTTCACACCGTTCTCAATATTGTAGCCGAAGAAAAAACAACTCGGCAGCTAACTGCTGAAGGTCGTGTGACACGGGCGCAATGTAGCGAACTGCTACAATATCTTCCAGTTAGTGAATTAATTATTTTCTATGATCATTTCAAACTTGATGAATTACAACACTCACTCTCTAAGGGAAAAACACTTCGCAGTACGGTCGCCGCTTGTGGTCAGGCATGTTGCTCTGTTTCTCATTTAGGAAACTTTCGTTATTACTATTGGTAAAACTTCCGTACTCGCCCATCGGCCATCAAACTTTACATTTTCATGCAGTTTATGGTCGCCAAACTCCACGTTTTAATTTCGGGAATTAAGAAATATAATCCTTACCCCAACCCTCACCATTACTCCTAGCCCAATGTGTGATTTTGACAATTTTTGGTTGCTCTAAAAGCGAGACAAACTCCGATATTTTGTTCTGAAGATAAATAGCTCCGTATGCATAATGAAGTATGGGTGAGTACGGAAATTTAGCCTTACTTTTAACCTTTTAACCCTCATAACTGCAATAACTGCCTTGTATCGATGTTTGTTTGTTTATCTTCGCTTCATCATTTTGGAACAAAAAGTTTGTAAGACAAACACAACACCCTACTTAATTAAGCCGTTCGACAAAATAAGCGAGAAGTTCGAGCCTACCGTTCACATAAATTAACAACAAGGATTCCTTTACTTTTCTAAAGAAAGAGTTTTCATCCTCCTTTGAGTCAGTCTTTTCTGGATTACAAGTTAGATTTGACTTTGGCAATTTTAAAACTTTACTTCGCGAGTTTGTTTCTTTCAGTCACACGTGCCGACTGTCACCATTGTCTGATGCACGGTGAAGCGTCAACTAACGCTTAAAGGTTGTTTGGACACTTTGGCTTTTCCGTTTCGGATTGATATTTTTGATGAAGTGTTGTGTCAGTACTGCGTATCTTTTTATTTCTAAACATTAACGCTTTAACAGAAGAACCTTTCCAAGCTTTTTGCATCTTAGTACATCAACATTCAACTTAACATGTAAACCGAACGAGATCGCGCCTCACAACTCACGGTATTAAGACCGCTTCAAGCGTTGGCAAACACTGAATACACTACTTATTATCAACATACCGTTTTTGTGTGCGCCTTCGATTGTTGCTTATAATGTTCGCCATTTGCCTTGCTGTTTCGTTCTCACTTGGTGCCGCTTAATATTTGAGTTTCCAACTTATTTGCGTTTAGCGACTGAATTATTCTATATCCCCGTTGTCTTGAATGTGCGACATTTGTCAGTTAATTGATATTCAAAAAACGACTTAAATCTGCCGCCAGCTTTCACATACGCAGAAAAACAATAGGGCATTTCGAAATTTATGAATACTAATTAGTCAATTCTCTGAATCTTGCTTAGACGAAACAAGTGGTTTCAGAAATTTCCAAATGTAGAGTACTTTTTTAACCCCATTGCAAACTAGCTGCACTGGGAAAAAAAGGTTAAAAGCTAGCATTCAAAAACCTGTGCCAAAGATTTTTGTTAACTCCAACAGTATTCTTCTAAATATTATTGTTCGCGAACTTTCATTCATTTCACTAGCCTTTTTACTCAATTCTCAAACCCAAAGTATAGAATGCTTTTCCACTGTTAAGTTGAGATGATCCAGTGTCTTCTCAGCTGCCAAACTTTTAGAAAAACCGTAAATCTGAAGCACTAGCCGAATAGAAAGGTTGCCCGCTATTGTTCACCTTTCGCCATGTTTCGACCTATTTGAACTCCGCGCGCTCATTAATGATCCATATTAATGTCTTCAAAAATATGCTGGTTTGTCCGAAATGACCGGGAATTCTACGCTATGAAAGGTCCGCGAAATTAATCCTCCGTGAAAATTAACTTCCGAACATTAAAATTTCCGAAAGGTTTTAAAGCTATATAATTCACTTTAATTATTGACTTGATATCACAAGCCTTTTGTGATTATTATTATACTTTAGGGAAATTTTTACTCGACAGATTCCAGGAAGTCGACATGTTCCTCTGTGTTCTTGTTATCTTTGAATCAAACTTTTCTGACTACTCAGTTGGCGTTTTTAGCATTTCGTAGAAGTTTCTATGGTTTGTAAACCAGTTTGGTTTTACTAATATTACTAATATATAATATCTATAAGTATTTATGGTCTTTGTTTGCTCAAAATTCACGGATAAGAACGTCCAAAAATTTTTGATCCAAAACTTCATGTCCCAAAGTTTACGGTTTGAATATTTTCGTAGTTAAGGTCTAAGCTTTCTTGATTTTTTTTTTAATTCAACTGTGTGGAGAATTTAAGTACGAAATTTTTTTTGACCGACAGATGATATAAACGAAAATGTGAAATCAAAGTTGTACTACATGGGCATGCTTTATATAAATTTATATGAACTCGAGCTTTGTCGAGAAAAAGGGTTGTGGTTCCTTAATTATTAGCAGGAAAAATATTTTCTAACTAATTAATCGATCAGCAACAAAAGCCACAAAAATAAAATTTATTCTCGTTACTTCAGATTTTTAATGTTAATATAAGTGAGAGGCAGTGTATTTTGTTTTCTCCTTACCTTGTGGTACTCGTGGACGGACGCCTAATCTGAAGTAAATGTGGTTACGCCTGTTAACACCCCAAACACCGTATTGGCCAGCGGACAAGGACTTAAGTCTACCGCCAACATGACGCCATCCGGTTCCCTGTGGGCGGTGCCACGAAATACCGGTACGACAGAATATCTGGTTGTGTCGATTAACTCCGTACACGATTCGGAATGGACCTGAATCGATTTGCTTAAGGCCTCCGGGAATACGAATCCATCTGCTTCCGACTCTACCGTACGTTGATCCTTTCATAAAAGGGGAAATGAAGTTGTGAGCAAATGTCATTAACATATAGATAAAGAAGAGATAACAACATAAGAGGCATGTTTAGAGTCATTAGTTGAAAACAGAACGGGAATAGCCTATTACATAATGATAATTTTTAATTAATTTCAAGATTGCTGTTAATCAAATTCGCCGTTTCACCAAACCAGTAAGATGAAAGTAAGTTTTGATGTATTCAAATGAAAGGCTACCGTATCTAGATCTATTGATGTATTCCATCTAGTGTCTATGATGTGCTCAAAGAAAAACCACTATATCTATTGATGTATTCAAATGAGATGTCACTGTTATTCATTTGACTCTTTACGGATAATGCTAAGATTAACAGAATCTGTATGGTTGCAAAATTAATTGTAAAAATATATTTGTTAATAATAAGAGCTTCCTTCTGGTTTACAGCATAAAATTGTTTTAAAAGTTTTAAATGAAAGATAAATAGATCAAAGCCTTAGTTTAAAACTACATCATAAACCTACCTAGTCGATACCATATATGGTGACGTCGGTTTACACCCCAAACTCCACCTTCTCCACAACTCACGTGGGTCAGGCGACCACCGATGCGTCTCCAAGAACGCCTGTTACGTCTTAGTTTCCAGATGGCTCCGCCTCGGCTCAGTCCCCAAACGGCTCTAGAGTACCCAGTGTCTATTTGATATAAACGGCCAGGGATACGCTTCCAACGTCCTCGTACTAAGGAAAATACAATATATGGTCACTAAATTTTATGTTTCACATACATGTTATTTTCAAAGTTTTTCATTGAACACGAAAAAAAGTATCCTCTTTCAGAAACAACAATTTTTTGTCTTTGGCATTTACAATAACAGATTAGTAACAACAATAATAAAACTCCCAATCAACACAGCAAGTCAGCAATATTTAAAACAGATACACCTCATGAACAGCCTTGAAAATATTAGAAACAATGTGATCACTCTGAAACTGAACCAAACTCCTGTAATCTACTAGGCAAGTTTTTCTTTTACAGGAAACCTTTTATTAACCTTCATTAAAAAATCTCAAATGAAACGTTTCGTTCTTGTAAGTGTCCGAGTTATTGTGCATGAGCGATGGGTCTATTTAGGAGCTCAGTTGCGTTATGTAGTTTAGTAGCATGTGTCGGATACGAATAACACGTCAAATGACAGTTGTATCTATTGATCAGCCTTGAGAATACTAGAAACGATGTATTCATTCTGAAAGCTAAACTCTCTCTATTCTAAGGCAACCTTTTTATAATGTGTTAAAAATAACGTTCTTTCTTTAAAAAGATATTATACAAAAGGTTTTACTCTAAAAAGGTTCCGAGTTATTGTGAACGACTGGCCTGTTTAGGAGTACAGTTGCATTATGGAGTTTGTCTAGGTAGCATGTGCTGGATACGAACATTACGTCAAAATGAGAAACAAACAAGACTACTTACCAGGCGGTTTTGGCCTAGGTCGGTGAATTCCTGAGCAAAGCAAAGTAAATAATTGAGTAAAAACAAAAAAGAAACTTTTCAAAAAAACTAAGCGTGGGTTGTCTAACACAAAGCACTTTAAGTCACAAAAGAAGCCTGATTAGAAAAGAATAAAATGCTTACCAACTCCATGGCATTTCAAGAGACGGCGACCGAATTTTCCTAAAGAGAAATTATTTAGAGGACGTGAAGTTAGAAAAGAATGTCAGTTACATTAGTATTGCACACGCGTGAATATTAGCGCACTGAAAACATAAGGAACTCAAGTCTGTCTCGCCCTCCCATCTCCCTCCCCCTCTCCCCCTATATATATTTGGGGTTTCAAGGCCGGCAGACATTGATAAAAATCTTAAGCTAAACTTCGTTAAGGAGCTATAGCCAAGTATAGATGATTTTGAGATAGTGATAGTAACTTTACATTTATGAGTTAGAAATGTGCTAGACATACATATCTAAAACACTTGAAAAATTAATCAAATTATAATAATAACACAAGTGATATTGAACTAAAACATTTGTCTTAATGACATAATCATCTTCAACATCTACATAAACCTAGTTATAATATTTGGAATATTCAAGTATTATTTACCATAGTATCGATAGATTCTGCCACTCCTGTCTAGCCCAAAGACACCAGAACAGCCTGGACAAACATGATTAAGCCTTCCGCTGACACGCTTCCAATATCTGCCCCTTGGTCTGTGACGTAAAACTCCTGCTCGGTAGTAAATGTAGTTGGCCCGATTGACACCCCACACTACTCCGTTAGGACCGGTCTCAATTTGCTTCAACTTGCCACCAACATGATACCAACGGTGTCCTGATACCACAAAAATGTAAACTTAATCAGCCTTTGTTAGTTCAAAACTACGAACCTTGTAAGTTATTGCTAGCTCGTTATGTTATTAAACCTTTCGATACGAATTGTGTCTTGGTATGTAGTGAAAGTCTGTTATTTGGCTCTTTCATTTTATGGTTGCAAACAATAACTCTTGTTATAGTTTCCCCAGAAGAGCTTCGATTTTTTTTTATCTTAGCCAACGCAACAAGAACAGCTCAAATGCATTTTCATGATCTCGTACGTCCCAAATTCAAAAACTTTCTTCCTAGAAAGTTTACATTTCTTAGTTTTTGTTGGAAACAGTTAACATGACATTCAAGTTTTATGTTAGGTTAAATGCAACAAAATAAGACCGTATTTAATTTGCTTCCCTCTAAAAATTTTTAAAAGTGGCTGAGCTTGACCTGGGAAAGAAGCAAATCAAAACACGCGAGGATCGCTATCCAATTGTTTGGTAAGTACTGAAACTTTTTATTTTTTTCAGAACTCCAATACGCACCCCATGGTCGTTTTCGGCTGATACCACTTCGGAAATAAATGTTGTTGTATCTGTTTACACCCCAAGCACCGAGTGTCCCAACTGACACATACTTTAGTCTTCCTCCGACATGGTGCCACCTCGTTCCTTTCGGGTTTCTCCAGGTGATACCAGTACGGCAGTAGATGGAGTTACGTCGGTTTACACCCCACACGTGACCAAAATGGCCAGAGTCAATCTGTTTCAGACGCCCACCGACGCGAATCCATCTTCGACCAACCCTGTTACGCATGGAGCCTGAAACGAATTATAAACGACCAAAAAATAAATAAGTAAATAAAAAAGTTTTGCATTTCATTGAAACCGAAAGAGACAATTAATAGGAAGTTTCGCTTTAGATTCCTACAGACAAACAATTCTTGTCTAACATAATCTTTTTTTGGAAAGTATTTACAAATCAAAAGCCTTATAAATCATTCAACCGGAAGAAATACTAGTAGGCCATTTTGAAGATAATAAAATATTTTATTTTTATTCATATTTTAGAAAAGGACTTTTTTAAAAATTCTTTATTCACTGGTTCTTGGTATCCGTTTAAGAGAGAGTTGAATCCTCGGCGGTAAACAAACCGATACAGCAAGCTAAATAAAGTAAAAGTGCTGAACTTCTCATCACTTATGTTCAAAGTCGTATTAAAAATCTATTTTCCTACTGCATCCAAACTCGCTTTGTTTTAGAGTCTGCAGAAAACGTAAACAGCGGCGATCGAGTGACCTTAGGAACGAATTAGACAGAAATTGATCATTCTGTGGCACGGTGTCAACAGTAGAGACTGGGTTCGAATTAGAAGAAGTGTATTGTGGGTAATAGTTAAGTAAGTAAGATTAGTAGAGCACGTGAAACAAATCATGACAAGAGAGCATGTAAATGATTGAGGTTGCAAATTTAGGTCGGAGGATCGTGGCACTGCAACATGCAGCTTAACAGTACAAAATGTTATCTTGGTAAAGGGACTATACACGCAAACCTTTAAAGGGGCTGAAGTGTCAAACTTTTAACCAGGCTCTACAAATCTTTGATAGTGTCAAAAAACTCCTACCTTGACGATAGTAGATATAATGATGCTTGTTTACTCCCCAGACTCCGGCTTCACCAACAGAGACATGAATCAAACGACCACCCACGTGTCTCCAGCTTCGTCCGTTACGTTTCAGTTTATAGATATAACCAGCGCGGTTAGTTCCCCATATTGCCCGAGAATAACCAGCGTCGATCTGCCTTAAGCGCCCAGGAATTAGGCTCCAACGCGCTAAAAGAGAAAATATAAAAAGAAATTAACTCTTAGCCAATCCTCAGCAATATTGATTGGAAGAAAAGCGATGAAAACAAAAATAGACTAAACACTTACGTCTTGGTTTTGGCTTGGGACGATGAATACCTGTTTATAAAGAAGAAAGGCAATTAGAAAATTTGTCCGTTATGTTAACACTTAAGATTTTCAACAGTATTTGAATGTCTCTTCTTTTGATCTGGAATAACAAAACTTATTGTTTACTAATCTATTTACTTAAATATTTGGGATTTTGAAATCTCCAACTGACATGTCGATAGAGCAAGACTAGATATTTGCTTAAAGCGTAGCGACACTTGAAACTAGAATTGAATTAACTCACCGAATCCATGGCACCTGAGTAACCGAACTCCTCTGCGACCTATGAATGATACAACATTTAATGCGTATGATAGAGGAATGTCATAAAAAACTGACACCAAAAATTTAACCCACCACAAGAAAAAACCCGTATACACAGATGAACTATGCCTGGATATTATTTGAAGAGCTCTTTTTTAGATCAAAGAAATAACATAAGCTAAAAAAATGAAAAAAATAAATTGAAAAATTTGAAAAACTTAAAAACCGAGTATCAAAACTAAAGTTTAACGTATTGACCATTCAGTTAAAAACGCTCTTGGTTGAATTGAATATCTCAAGACCTGTCCATGTATCAACTGGCTTTCCAGACAACATAGCATTAAACTCCTATTCTTTTAAATGTTCTAAAGACTAAAAGTATTGACCTCTATATTTCCAGATAATTCCATTACTGCTCAATCCGAAGATACCAGTACATCCAACCGTCACGTGACTTAATCTTCCTCCAATGCGAACCCAGTGTCGGCCAACTGGTCTGCCACGTGTGATACCCGCTCGGTAGTAGATGTAGCGAGCTCTGTTCACACCATAAGCAATACCATTTGGACCAGCCTCGATTTGCTTAAGTTTCCCACCAATGTGAACCCATCGGATACCTAAACATAAATACATGAGTATTTTTAGAAGAATTACAAAAAGTTTAGTCTTGTATAAAATTGAACGGGCTTGAAACTTGTCAGAGTGTGAGCTTGCGATTGCTAGTATAAAAACTTTAAAGAACATCTTTTGAGCTAGTAAGAACTGTAGAACTAGAGAAAGTGCTTCTTTTTATTTTTATTTTTTTTGCAGCGAAAGCCTGGCTTGTCGATATGCACTCGTTGAAGGCTCGTTACACAAATCTACCATGATACATTGCCCGACATGACGTCAACCTACCATCTTACATTGCGGGCGCTCTCGTTACCAGGCCTTTCAGTCTGGTAAGACAAAAGAACCCGTCCACAAAAACAAATCCGTGAAAAACAAAAACGCAAGATTTTGTCATTCAAACGTAATTTACATACCTTGAGGTCGCAATCGGTTCACGCCATACCGGAAGTAAATGTTGTCGTATTTGTTAATTCCCCACACTCCAAATTCTCCACCACTGACGTACTTAAGTCTTCCTCCAACACGACGCCATCCTTTTCCTTTCGGGTTTTTCCACGTAATACCAGTTCGACAGTAAATGTAGTTATGTCTGTTGACACCATACACAACGCCGAACACACCGGAGTCAATTTGTTTTAGTTTCCCGCCAATATGAATCCATCTTTTACCAACTCTGCCGCGGATAGAGCCTGATAGAATAAGTGGGTTTTGTTTTATTTTATTAGGCATTTATACTTGTTTTAAAACCTAACTTGTTTTTAAATCTAACAATTGAAGTCCAAATCCTTACTGTCACTGGAAGATTTTAACTTTGCTGTTGTTTCTTTTATCAAGCTCGTAAGAATTAATGATGACAGTTATATATGGAAATGAAAACAAAAACAAAAATAGTTTAAAAGATAATGAAAACTCTGGTGTTAGTAACATTAACTAAATTTTGCCATGTAAAGAGCTCTTACAGCACTATTCACTGTTTGTTAAGAGTGCTGTTTAACTGCAAATGTGCCCATCGTGATTTGAAAAGGTCGCCAGCTCAAATATATTACAGCGAACCCAATCGACCAGACAAATAAAAGAAAATTAAGTTTTTCGTTCGCTCTTTTAAGTGGGTTTAATAAACGTTTGATTTTAAAATCTTTGTTTACAAATATAAATCGACGTTCCGATGTCTGATTGACACCATTATCAAGATAAAACTGAGGATATAGTTATTTAGCAATTTAACAAAGAGAACAATATGCGTGTTTTAACTCTGTAGAGACCCTATCCACAAATGAGGGCCATTTGAATAGTATTTTGTCTACATTGAAACTAGCCCCACTAGAGTCATTTTGGTTGACATATTCTTCTCATGAAAGAGGCTAGTAAAGCTATTTTAAAGGAAGTCAAAAGAACATTTAAGCCGCTGGCATTTGTGCAGATAGAGTCTATATCAACTAGCTAAAGAAATTCTATACTCAGTTCTATCTTACAATTGTTTTAAGCAGACACCAAAACGTCAATTCCCCTTTTTTCAAACCAAAGTCTTCGAAGTGGAAAATTGGTAAGATGTGGCCAATGTCCAAGACCTACCCCAACGGTAGTAGATGTTGTGGTGCCTATTAACACCCCATACGCCACCCTCTCCTGAAGATACATGGGTGAGCAAGCCTCCGATTCGTCTCCAGCTTCGTCTGTTGCGTCGCAGTTTCCAGATCTGTTGGTTTTTACTACGTCCCCAGACAGCTCGGGAATAGCCGGCGTCAATCTGGCTGAGACGGCCTGGAATACGACTCCAGCGTGCTGTAGAAGTAAAGTCTAAGTTAGCACTTTGACTTTACAAATAACAAAGAACGAAGGTCAAGATGGCCTGGCAGTTAGCGTTTGTGCACATTCTGTGAACCCGGGATCGAATCCTGGGTTGCGCAAATGGGCTAAGATTTGCCGATCTTAATCTGACTGCGAGGGGTTTTCCCGGGTACTCCGCTTTTCCTCCCTAAAAAGTCGACACCCAGCTAGTTCTTTCTGGCTGTAGAGCTGTGCTCCGAGGTCTTACATGGGCTGTATAGCGGCAGTAATTGCGCCTTTACATGTTTTCGGCCCGCCCTTATTGAGCTGTGTCCTTCGCAATTTAGTTCAAGACTGCAAGTAGTTGCGATTAGCTCGCTAGTCAATATTTCAACAAGCATGTTCTTTGGTAAAATACGCTTGGTGTCCTTAGACAGCTTGGCAAGACTTACATTATCAAAACTGAAATACCCTTGCAGCAAAAATTTATTGTTCAACCCTTATCAAATTGTAACGCTTAACTGAATCTAGATAATCTGCAAGGTCAAGCTGAAAGACACACGATTTTCATTCGTTTGACGTTAGTAGTAAATTAAAAGTATAAGTGTTATTAAGCAGTTAAATACCTTTTGGCTTGGGTCGTGGTCGATGTATACCTGAAAAAGTGAAGGAATGTTTGTCAAGCAACATTTTACTCGGCCTTAAAAATATAAACAATAAATGATAAGAAAACAGTGAACACTTGTTCAATTGTGCAATCGGTTTTCTCAGCTGTTAAATCCTTCATGTGCTTTGCCATACTAAGTAAAGCTTAATATGTCAACTTACCAACACTTCGACAACGCAGCAACCGCCGACCTCTTGCACCTACGGGAAACGTTTTCGTTTTAGAAAGGTTTTCCGTTTAAGAATCGTACCAAGAACTTTAAACTACGTTATATTAAACTCTGTAAATCTCACCTCCTTTTACATAGTAAGTATAATAATAATGATAACATAATATTAGTATAATAACAACAATAACTATAATAATAATAATAATAATCATAATCATGATAATAGTAATATTGGCCATATTGACACTTCCTTAGGTGACTGGTTTTTGCCAAAGCCAGCCAAGCACCGGATCACAACCCTAACCCTTTTTTTTTGGTAATTTCAACCCCTTGATAGTGTTCAGGGGACTAAACCACGGACGATGTTGAGGAAGAAGGCTGTGCAGATGTTTGACCCTCGGCAAAGCCGAAGATCGAACCCAGGGCCTCACGCTTTGCAGTCACGGCTCTTAGTGACTGAGCCAGCCAAGGTTGCACACACAAAACTAGTGTTTTTGATATAACATTCTAGATAGATGGTATCAGTTAAAGAAGGCATCGCAACCAGTATTGCGTTATTTAGAACTATTCAATGTAATAGAAAAACCCTACTTACAAGCAATGTACTATACCCTTAAAATATCCTAGGTCAATAAATTCGGTGCCAAAGTCAACCAATGTAAAAAATGGAGTAAAAAGAAAAATTGAATTTTTAGAAATGGGTAAGTTGACTTGACTGTCCTGAGAAAACTCACCTTGATTTTAAACATGTATTACAAGGACTTGCCTAAGTTGGTTTTTTTTCTAAACAATTGAAGTGCTATTATTTCATTAAAGAACCGTTACCTCGGTAAACCCAAATCCTTCCGTTCTTATTCCGTGCGCTACCGCTTAACCCAATGACTCCATTGCATCCTGGTGACACATGGGAGAGCCTTCCAGGAACACGAATCCAACGTCTGCCGATTGGGTTTCTGCGAGTAACTCCACTTCGATAGTACACATAGTTGTTAGGGCTGACACCCCAGCATACACCACGCGGACCGGCGTCGATCTGCTTCAATCGACCTCCAATATGACGCCAGCGTATTCCTGTACGATTAAAAATACAGCAGAGCAAATAAGTGAAAGATAATACCAATCGAAATAAAGACTGAGGGTAATTCGATGACACTTCATGATTTTGGTAGATTTGAAAACTAATTTAGCCGGTTTAACACACAACATCGAAAAGAAATTCGGGTTATTGTGAGCCCTTGCTGCTGGTTTATTAAATCCTGCAGCCAATTATTTTGTCAGATATATAAATTGCTATGGCTTGTTTTGATCTAGGCTTATAATACAGTTGGAATTGTTTGATCGTTGTAATACTACAGGTCTTGCTTGCTGTTATTTGGGTTAAGTTATTTGCTTTGTGTTATAAATTTTTTATGTCCTAAAAAGGTAAATGTGTTTGAAACGACAATCGCTGATTGTGTTTTACCTCCAAGCTTTCTTCGCATTCCATATCTGAACCAGATTTGGTTTTTACGGTTAACACCCCAAGGCCCTAACTCGCCAACTGAGACCATCTTGAGACCTCCTGGTACACGTTGCCAGCTACGCCCTCTTGGATTTTTCCAGGTGATGCCTCTTCGACACCAAATTTGGTGATGTCTGTTTACTCCCCACACATGTTTGAACGGTCCAGAATCGATTTGCTTTAATGCCCCTCCAATTCGGTACCAACGCTTGCCAGCTCTACTGTACATTGAGCCTGCAAAAAATCATTAAATTAGAATTTTCTTATCAAAACATTTCTTTTTGTGTAAACTAGATACACAAAAAATTTTCCTTAAAGCACATCAAAGATAGATTTTCGCTCTTAGCTACCATCCAATACCGCGTCTAACTATACTGCCGGCAATTTTTGTATCTAATATGCTGCAGACGGATGACCCTAATAAAAAACATAAGATAAATTTTTGGGTTATATCTGAAAAGCTGAATGAAAAGTGAGAAGCTTAGTACCAGCATTGATTGTCTGCTAAGATATCAATAATGATGAGAATAACAATAATAGTTTTAATAACAATGATAACAAAAAGATTAATAATAATAATCATAACAATATTAATTACAAAACGTAAGTTCATTAACAGACTAAAACATTTCAAATTTTAAAAAAATCCTTACCCCATCTGTAATATATTTGGTAGCGAGCAGTTACTCCCCACACACCACCTTCTCCACCAGAAACCTGCGCAAGCCTTCCAGGTATACGTCGCCAGCTACGCATGTTTCGTTTCAGTTTCCAGATGGCTCCACCTTTGCTAATACCCCAGAAGGTACGAATGTATCCAGAGTCGACCTGGGTCAGGCCTCCAGGAATGCGAGACCATCGGCCTTTACCTTTTGAAAGGAATTGGAAGCAAATCGTTACGGCGTTTTTCTTCTGTAAATCATTTTAGACTTGGTAATGAACTTGTCATATTCGGATAGGGATGCTCTCAACCTTAGCTTACTTAATTGTCAAATACAAAATCAATTCAATATCCCCTTGTTTTTAATTCTATGTATCCCACCACGAAAAAAATACAGGTAGCTTTCCTGATTCGAACCTGTCCAAATACGTCCTGGAACAAAGAGAACTAGGTTTCTGGTATACTGCAGTATTAGTGTTGGTGCTCTTTTTCAAGTTCTTTAGCAATAACCCATTGCCGCGATTACAATGTCAACTTCGCCCCTTATGGCAATCTTATTTTCTCGTCATAACGTAAAAACATACACATTAGTTTTGAGGCATTTATTCGAACTGCGCAAACAATAAACAGCAAGTGGACCTGGCTAGATGCTGAAGCCATGTTTCTGTTGTTGCCCGTACTTCAACCATACTTCTGTTAAATGTTGGTATTGAATTCGTTCTTCTGTTAACATCGTTACTAAAATCATGCTACTGTGGCTGTTGGTATTGATTTTGAAGTTTATTTGTTCTTAAAACTCATTTAGTAAGAATAAATCTAGTTTACATTCATCTGAAACTGTAAAAATTGTATTACTGTAACTATCAACTTGAGCACAATCTTATGGTCCAGTTTTCCTAAGTTTTACTCTACCAAGAAATTAGAGGTAGAACTTTTACCTGGTGGCTTGGGCCTTGGGCGGTGGATACCTAGAAAACAAAAGCAGATTTGTGAATTGTGTGTTTAAACTTATCAAACAAATGTCTAACAACTCTAATTTAAACATCCAAAATCAATCAGTTCCAAAAGTAGAAAACAATTATGGTATTGACTCCAGGCCCTCCAAAACTATTATCAACTAACACCTGAGCGCCCTTAACAGCAAAAGGTAACAAAGTTTATCTTTAGAAAATATCAACTCGCAAGTGGTTTTTCAGGTTTGATTATAAGGACATAAACTAAGTACAACATTTAAAAGCATTTCAAAAATTAGGGTAAAATTTAGATTACGATCTAATTGTATGACAAGCTATATACACAAAGAATGTTTTTTTATATATTTAAATATATTATATAGATATGTATATTTACATCAAGCAAGAAACTTACCAACGCCGCGGCATCGAAGATATCTTCTTCCTCTTCCACCTTAAAAGAAGTGGAGGAAAAGGAACATGGTAATTAATACTTTCAGAGAACATGTTTTCCTAATTAAAGCAACTTCTTTCTCTGTAGTTACTGTATACCTTTTGCCGTGTCTTGTTGCAAAAGCAGAAATTAAAAGAGACAGCAAAGATTACATTTAGCAATTCAATTATGCGCTACGAAAATCTCTGTCTCAAGGCTTAGTCATACTTAACAACCAAGATTAGTCTATGATCAGTGATGAAACTACTTACCACGATATCGCCAGATCATTCCGTTTTTACTCACACCATACACTCCCGTGCAGCCGGGTGCGACATAATTCAATCTTCCTCTTACACGGATCCAGTGTGTTCCGGTTGGTCGCCGGCGGGTGATCCCTGTACGATACCAAATCTGGTTTGCTCTGTTCACTCCCCAACAAATACCGTTTGGTCCAGCTTCAACACGCTTCAGACGGCCACCAATATGAAGCCATCGACGTCCTTGATATGAAAAAGTTTGAACATATCAAATTAAGTAAACTATTTTAAAGTGCCTATAAAATGAACTTGAGATACATCATCAAGTTTATAAATTGGCAACTGAATTTTAAAAAAATGCAAAATTGCCTGAACCACTAGTGACGTCATGCATTGAAAATATGAAATGTTATTATCTCAAGGACTGTTACAGATTTTGACAAAATTTTTTCACCATTATTCCTATTTTAGCAAGGTCTATCAAATAAAGTAGTAAAACTTTTCATTTCATGGGCTCTTTAAGAAAGAAGTGCAGAACTAATCACTCTAAAAATTTTATCACGTCAATTTCCAATTACTCTAGTTGTTTTGCTCTGTATATAATTTACACATTAGCCGTACAACCTATTGTTACAATATACTTGGCTTAGATAATCCTTTGTTTGCTTCTGTTAACTACCATTTGCCGTCCTTATCATTGAAACTGGTTTTGAAAAAGAATTACCGAACGAAACTAAAATCGTGTAAATCAAACTCTTACCCCATGGCAGCCGTTTAGAAACGCCCTGTCGGAACCATATCTGGTTTTTTCTGTTTACACCCCATGTGCCCAACTCGCCAAGCGTGACATGTTTCAACCCTCCTGGAACTCGTCGCCATCCCCTTCCCTTCGGATTCCTCCATGTAATGCCAGTACGACACCAAATCTGGTGATGTCTGTTTACACCCCATACGCGACCGAACGGACCAGAGTCAATCTGCATAAGTTTACCTCCAATATGGAACCACCTAATACCAACTTTGTTGCGCATAGATCCTTTTGATGAAAGATAGAATAATTATATCATTGTATCTTGTACGTTTATACTTTCTAAGGAAGGGACCTTGTCTAGTAGTTTTGTTCAAAACGCGCGAGTCCGATAGTATGACACTCCACCCTAGTTATTGTTATTAAACGAGTATGGGGTTACCTAGTAAGACCTGGAACAAGGCCCAGTAAGCCAGAAAGGCGTTGAGTTTCTGTGGTACTTTGTTAGAAGTGCAGCTCAGGGACCGCGTTTTCCTTTATGTGCATCTCATTTACATTTTGAATAATTTCCAGTTCTCTCGGGTTGCTTATTATAACATTCAAATCACTTTGAATAGCATTGTAGCAACAGATTCTTTTTTTAAAAATTGCTGCAACGTTACTGACGTTCAAATTTCATGGACCACAAACAACGAGAAAAGCATGTGCAAGGTGGGAGGTGATCGAAGGTCTATTTAGAACCTAAATGCTATTTTCGTGAGTTGTAAAACTAACTGGAATGATAAAAATTCAGTCAAACAAAATTATTCCACGAACTCGAGATGATTATCTTTGATGTTATTAAGGTAACACCTAGCTGTGAAGCTTACCTCCTCTGTAATAAATGTTATGGTGTTTGTTTACTCCCCAGATTCCACCTTCACCGGCAGATACGTGAATCAAACGTCCACCAATGTGTCTCCAGCTTCGCCTGTTGCGCCTCAGTTTGTAGATATACCCAGCACGGTTCACTCCCCAGACTGCGCGTGAGTAACCGGTGTCGATTTGTTTGAGACGTCCGGGTATTCGCTTCCAGGTACCTATGCGAAATATAAACGATGTAGTTTCCATAATAATAATAATAATAATAATTAGCTTTTATACAGCGCCTTTCCATAAGTACATGCTCAAAGCGCTCAACAATAGTTTACAGTTGACTCTGGTATTGAGGGTCTTAGACAGTCCGCTCTACACGGCTCACAACTATTTTCCTAA